>PVJS01000520.1:32814-126594 GCA_004027185.1 Glis glis | reverse complement strand
GCGCCTGGCTCTATGAGGGGGATGCAGGCTCAGGGTCTGTGTTGAGGTCTGTGGATGTGGAGGGCGCCTGGCTCTATGAGGGGGGATGCAGGCTCAGGGTCTGTGTTGAGGTCTGTGGATGTCGAGGGCGCCTGGCTCTATGAGGGGGGATGCAGGCTCAGGGTCTTGCCTGCGTTCATGTCTGTGGATGTCCAGAGTACCTGGCTCTATGACTGGAAAGTCAGCTGGGATGCAGGCTCGTTTTTCCCATTCTCTCTCTCTTTAGTGGGCTGTTCAGAGTTCCATGTTTAAAGTGTTTCCCCTCGTACCACACGGATGTTATTTTTCCTGGAAGTGTCCCCCAGTCCTGGCAGTTTGTCCTGGTGGACCCTGGCTCATCTTGTACACACGCCCACCCAGAATACAGTGTGGCATGAGGGGTGCTCCTGCTCCTTCCATCCCGCGGCTGCCTGGGAAGCTGGTTTAGCTCTGTCCTGCTGCTCTGACACTTCCCAAGCCCCTGCTTTGCCCTTGGCGGCTGGCTCCTGGCCTTTCTAACTCTTGTTAAGTAAAAATGCTTCTGATAAGATCATCAGATACTAAAAAAACAGCAAACGCTGCGTTGCAAAGACCAAGAGTGGAAATCCCAGTCAAACTCGGAAAGCACCAGGGCTGAGGCCATGGGGCCTTAGAATGTCTCTCTGCCCCCTTGACCTCCACGCGTGCACCGCTTCACCAGCGAGTTTTACAGGAAGTCCCGTGAGACGCTCGGACCGGCTGCCAGCTGAGCATCTGCTTCTACTGGCTCCTCTGCCTGGCTGCAGAGCCGCCTCTCCAGCCCTGAACATGGCTCCAGGGGGCTTTTCTCCTTCCTTCACAGCCAGGGGCAGCCTTTGCCATGTAAGCAATATCCATGGTGCGTTCCGGAGAGCTGCTTAAAAGGTTGAGGGGAGGAGGAACAGCTGGCGTGTGCTTGTCCTCCAGCCCTTGCCTCTTCAACTGCCTAGAATGTTGGATGTAATAGCTGGAGCTCCAGCCACTATATTGTGCTATGAGAATAGAAACCAGGCACACAGAATGGCTGGCAAGAGAGAAGGACTGAGATGATGAAGCCCAGACATAGAGGGCTGCTGCGGCAGCCCAGGGTGCCGTCCAGTGGCCGTCCCCGGCGCAAGGAGACAGTGCAGTGCATATGTTGTTTAGACCACCGCTGCTTCCAGCCCCCCGTTTGCAGTGAGTGGACACCATGGGTGGCTGACGCACGTCCTCAGGTAGTCAGGCAGGACTCAGTGCCAGCACGCATGTGCCACGCGCTGGGCACAGTACCCGACTCACGGTAGAGCTCAGCGAGTATTTGGTTGTTGAATAACTATGGAATTGCAGGGTTGGATTCACTCACAAAGGACTCTGTTATCATATCTCAAACAATATGGGAGTTAAATTGATTAAAGGCTAATGTGAACAACAAGGATGGTTTTAGAATAGGCGATCACATGTGCCGACAACTGAAAGAAAGATGACACCTTTAGGCAGGACTCGTAGGGCACAGCTCACTCTAGACGCCCCGGCGAGCTGCCTGGACTCTGTGCAGTGCAGCCCTGTTTTCCAGGACAGTGTCGCTGGGTAAGGACAGCCAGGTGTCGCCTTCGAGGAAAAGACCACGCATCCCTCGCGGTGTTCAGCCAGGGAGGACACCGCTGGACCAGGCGCCCGGGTCAGCTTCCTGACAGCACGTCTTTGAATACTGATGCGGCCAAAGTCAACTTCTCATGCAATGCAAAACAGCTTTCTTTGTTCTATACAGTTCTCATTGCTACTATGCGTTTTAAACAGAAAATGACAGGCAGGAACTAGGAGAAAAAAGGTGACCTGTGACTGGGAATCGCAATCACTAATTATAAATCACTAATTATAAAACCATCAAACAAAAGGAAGAGAAAAAGTGTATACATGCAGTGAATGCCTTAAATTAAAAATAACACAGTATCCCATCCCAACTGGTTGGAGAAACCAGGGGCTGAGGTGCTTAAGGAATATGGATGCTCCCCCACCCCGTCACTGGCAGGAAGCGTGGTCCAGATGCAGCCTCAGGTGGTCCTTGGGCAGGTGTGGAGAGTGGGGAGAGGAAGGGAATTACAGGTGTTTGCACAAAGGGCCCCAGGGCGTGGCCAACATGGGAGTCCTGCAGGATTCCAGGGAGACAGGGGAGAGACACAGATGGATGGGCCTGGGATTCAAGAGAAAATTTCACTATATCCTTGGAACAGGTGAATATATGAGGTAGTAACAATAATTTAGATCAGCTTATTTTTGACAATATTCTATCCCACCTGCGGTGGGTTAAATAGCACCCCTCCACACACACAGTTTGTGTCTACCTGAAACCTTGCAGTCGGAGCTTTGTAACTCCTATCTCTGCAGGTGTAATTAAGGTACGGACCTTGTGAGGAAGTCATTCTGGATTAAGTTAGGCTCTGGATACAGTGAGAGACACAAACTCAAGCCTTCGGAGATGGAGGCAGAGGCTGGAGCGGTACAGTCTACAGCCCAGGGCGCCTGGAGCCTTGGGAGTTAGAAGGGGCGGGAAGGAGCCTCCCTGCCACCTGTGGCCTCCAGAGCATGAGGGTGATTTCTGCTGCTTTGAGCCACCAGGTCTGTGGTCCTGGTCATAACAGCCGTGGGAAACCTGTGCTCCACATCTTCTCACATCATAGTGAGGTTCAAAGTGATAGGAGCACGCAAGTGCACGGCACTTGGTGTGAGTCCCTCCAGGCCCTCCCTCCCCTCCCCTGTACACACTAGTGAGATCGATGCCATCATAGAGGAACAGAGAATTATTTAAACTGTTTCCTTCATCAGTTCTTTTTCTTCCCTTCCCCATCTCCCTCCCCCAGTCTCCTTCCACTACTCTACTGGTTCCTCTCCACATTTATCTAAAGTTCCTCTGTGTGTGTGTGTGTGTGTGTGTGTGTGTGTGTGTGTGTGTGTTATTGGGGATTGAACCCAGAGACATTCTACCTCTAAGCTACACCACCAGCCCTATTTTATTTTTTATTTTGAGACAGGGTCTCACCAAATTGCAGAGGACCTCACCAGGTTGCTGAGGCTGGCCATGAACCTACGACCCTCCTGTCTCAGCCTCCCAAGTACTGGGATTGCAGGCGTGTGTCGAGCCCGGCTTTATTTTCTATTTTCTCTCTAGCTTCCACATATGAGAGAAAACATACAACCTTTGACTTTCTGTGAATGATCTTGCTTAGCATAATAGTCTCTAGTTCCCAGCTTGGCCTCTAGTAAAAGAGTATAAATGAAGACAATTAACAAAATAAGTCAATTTCTTCCTACTTTCTGTCTTAAAATTTGTCTCCATTTGGGATGAACCAGAGAAGGGTCTTTCTAAAGCTGGCGGGCAAGTAATACATGATGACCATATTGTATGGCCTGTGCCCACCCGCTTCCCGGACACTCAGAGCAGCCAGGAAGCCAGAGCTGCTGTGTCCAGCAAAAGGGTTTTGTAAAAATCGAGATACTAATGTCCATCACATTTTCCCAAAGAACCAATGCTTTTATGAGAAAACTGGCTCAGCGAGTTCTTAAGGTTTTAAATTCAGGAAAAGCACATTATTTCAAGATTTACAATTCTCAATAATGAAAGGCAGGAAAGTGTGGCTCCTACCTGGAAGTGGTGTCCCAGGAGCAGAGGGATGTCGCACATCAGGGAGCCAGGGGCGAGTCCTCGTGTACTGGGGAAGGAGGAGAGGCCGAGTGTTTCCTCAGATCTTTTTGTTTATTCACACTTTCTTTTTTTTTTTTTGCGGTACTGGGGATGGAACCCAGGGGCATTCGACCTCTGAGTTACACCTCCAGCCCTATTTTTTATTTTGAAACAGGGTCTCGCTAAGTTGCGGAGGGCCTCACTAAGCTGCTGAGGCAGGCCACGAACCTTTGATCCTCCTGTCTCAGCCTCCCAAGTACTGGGATTACAAGAGTGCACCACCACGCCCAGCACTTTCTAAGTTTTAAAAATGAGTAAGGGTTGCTTAAAGGTCTTCAGAGCAGAAATGAAGCTCCCAGCTGCCAATCAGACTGACCCACACACATGCAATCACACAGCAAGGGCTCTGACTGGCCGATACTAAACTTGCTGTGGTGAATGTTCTAGAACAGGGTTGGCAGATAGTGTCCATGAAAGCCAGAGAGCAAACATATGGGTTCTCCAATGCAGCTGCTTGGCTCTGCTGCTGCAGTGTGAAAACGGGAAGGAATGAACGTGGTTGTGCCAATAAAACTTTATTGACAGCAACCAGCAGTGGGGGGACCAGCCAGCCTCTGCATGAGCAGGAGGCCGTCAACTGCTGAAGTTGAGCACAGAGAGCTCAAACAGACGCAGGGGTCGTGAACACGCTTGTCTTCTCACTTTGAATGCTAAGATTGAAGACACGCCTAAGAACGGGCAGCACAGAGCTCAGCTGCATACTGGGCTGTGTGGCGGGTGATGGTGTTGTCCGGAGGTTCCTTGGCTTTCCCGAGAGAAAGATTTCAGTCAAGAGACACAGGTGGGGTAAGTGAGCACAAAGGGTTGATTCAGGAGAGTGGAAATACCTGCAGAGATGGGAGCAGGCCATCCCAAGGTGGGAGGGGGGGTGTCTCTTGTGTTGTGAGCTCCTGGGGCCTGGCTGGGATCGCCCTCCTCCTGAACAATTCATTTGGGTGGTTACGTTTCCCACTTAGGACAGCTGCTATACAGGACAGACTGTCCCCCTTCTCTCTGCAGGACAGTTGCTCTGGCCCACAGGGACCTGTCAGCCCACCTTAAAGGCAGCTTGGAGATGTCTGGGGTTTGGGCAGCCCTCACCAACAGGAAAGCTAATCAGAGGATAAAAGGCCCAGCATGCTGGGCGAGGCGGCACTCCTCTGCAATCCCAGTACTTGGGAGGCTGAGACAGGAGGATCGTACATTTGCGGTCAGCCTCAGCTTAGTGAGGCCCTCTGCAACTTAGCGAGACTTAGTTGGCCCAAGGCACAGTGGTTTCTCTCCCGCCTTTAAACGTACATCATCGCTAGCCCCCTCTCCTCACAGCCTGATTATCAGTGCACAGGCCCTGCTTGGAGGGTCCCCCCACCTCCCAGAGGATCAGAGGCCTAAACACAGCACACATGCAGCAGCTACTGTGACCTTGGGAAATGGCACCTGGGCCCAAATTTTTCACATTTAGCCATTTATTGCCACCATCCACTGAGAACATCTTAACTCATGACACTTTCAGGAAGCTTGTGCCCTGGTAACAGCCTCTGTGACTCCCTGTCCAGGGGAGACTGGTCCCCAGCTCTCTGCATCTGAGCCATGGGGTCACACTGGTGCACTGTAGTTTAGACTCTACCATGGAGAGCAGGAACCCTGCCACGGCTTGTCAACACAGACAAGTGGCAGTCCCCCAAAAGCTGGGATCATAATGCTGCCTTCAGATAGCGTAGACGCCTTTGCAAAGCCACCAGTGTATGCTTTCGTCATCTTTGAGTAGAAACCTGACTACTGCTTTCTGAAAGTGTCAACTTGCTGGTATGAGATTTACCACTCCAGATTCCCACACCAAGGATGGCATTTCATTGCTGTCTGAAGGCAATTATGCATAAGCAAATGAAGCCGCTCTTGAGTTAAGGGTTTCTACCTATGTCTTGCATCCTCAAGATGGGACTGCTGTATGGAGTACAAATCCACTTAAGACACAGGGCTGAACTACCCCACAGAGAACCTTCGGTCTCAACCTTTCTAAATAACGCACATTCTGAGGCTGGGGATAAAGCCAGCTTTGCCTTCCTGTGTTTTCTATCCTCCAGCCCAAGCACAAAGTGTCTAGGGAGAAGAAAAACAATTCCTTTCCCATCCGGACTCTGGCTTGACTAGATTGGACTGATACAAAGAGCCGAGATGCCTTGGGAGCAGATTCAACAAAACCCTAGGTTCAACATAAGTTAGACCACAGAACGTTTAAGTTTTATTTTTCTTGGATAAGGTCCATTTCCCGAGGACGCGGCCCACAGTCCTGTGGGTTACTCCAGGCAGGGTCTACATCTGCCGCTGCTTGTGCCGCGGGTGGGTTTTACAGTAGACGAACCAGCGCCCGCGCCTCTTCACCAGGTAGCAGTCCTTGCAGCGCTTCTTGATGACGCCTTTGGTCTTGAACCCGAGTGCGGGCTGCAGGAGCGGCTGGGCACGGACGGAGAGAAGGGAGCGCACCTCTGCGCCGGGCCTCAGGCCCGCGAGGGTCCCCAGCAGGGACGTGCAGAAGGCGCGGGGAGCGCCTGCGCAGCGACTCAGGTGCAGGAGAGGGTCCACGACCGACAGCAGCATGCTCCGCATAAACACAGTGGCCATGCTGCGGTCCAACCTGTGGGCATAGACACCGGGGAGGTTATTACGCGCAATCTTGTTTTTTATTGTCCTTTTTATCATCTTCTGCGCGCGCGCCCGCTCCCCGGACCACCGCGGCTTGGGACCGAGGGCTATGGGGTCCGGACGACCCGCTCCCCCGGCGGTACCGCCCGCCGCCCACGGGGGTTGCGTCCGCCCGCAGATCGACCCCGGACCTCCGCCCGCACTCCAGGCTCGCAAGGCCGCCCACGCCCCTCCTCCCGCCGCCCGCCCGGGGAAAGTGGGGTGCCGACCCTGCACCCCGCCACTCGGGACCCCGGGAACCCAACCTGCGAAGAGCGCGCCCAGCCGCGCGACTCCGACCGCTCTGCGCCTGCGCCTGCACCTGCGCAGTAGTACGTGGACGCCCTGCCAGGAAGGAAGATGGCGGCGGGTCACGTGAGTTCTCCGGGTCCCAGGGCGCAGGCGTACTGGGTCCGCTGCTCTCCTTTCCGACCCAGCTGTGGCACAGAGCCCTGCCTGCCGCTGGGGAGACTGCTAGTTGGGTGCCTTCACAAATGGGAACAAAGATGCATATGCAAAGTGAAATAGAGGTTATAACTAATCAGACATAGGAAAAACTCACAAATACCAACCTCTAAACAAAATGTGTAAAGATCACATTTCTATTTGTGTGTGTGTGGTACTGGGGATTGAACCCAGGGGCACTCTATCCCTGAGCTATACCCCCAGCCCTATTTTATTTTTTTTATTTTGAACTGGTCTCACTAAGTTATGGAGGACCTTACTAAGTTGATAAGGCTGGCGTGAACCTGCAATCCTCCTGTCTCTGCCTCCCAAGTACTGAGATTACAAGCTTGCGCAATCACGCCCGTCCTATTATTATTATTTTTTTTTATACAGGGTCTCGCTAAATTGCTGAGGTTGGCCTCAAACCTGCGATCTTCCTGTCTCAGCCTCCCAAGTACTGGGATTACAGGCGCGCACCACTGCATCTGGCTCCTCTGGCTCATGTTTCGAAGCAGCATCTGGCAGAAATGTGAAGAGGATCATGGGAGTCAGTGGAAACAGTAGTCCTAATTGGTCACGGTTAAACTATCGTTCCCTCTGACAGTATGAAAAGCTCCAAATACACAGAGAAATGAAAAGAATTTGACAGCAAACAATCATATTCCCTCACCTAGCTTCTACAGTTAATTCTCTTATATCTGCGTTTTCAGGTTTCTGGTAATGAATTCATCCACCTTACATTTAATGTGTACCAAAGTGAGTTGCAGAGGGGGCTACCCATTCTCTCCCTCCCCACCCCCATGCACAAGACTAACTCAGTAGCTCAGCTTTGCAGTTTCCCAGGTGAACACAGGGACTGTGGTGTTTTACCAGCTTCAAGACCACAGCATTTGTTGGGACACCTTTCTGTTTGGGGGAGGTTATTATGTGCATCCTTATTTCTTATTGTCCTTTCCTCCTCTTTGTCATCTCTCAGCCATCTCCAGGTGCAGCTGGAGCATCAACTCAATCCGGGCTGTGGGGCGTCCTTATGTCACAGGCAAGCTCCCGTTAGCTCCTTGGGGAGTTAGCACCCTACCTCTGCACTAAGTCCAGGGTCCTGTCTTCATCTTGTCCCTGTGCTGATCCACCTCTCCTTCTATGGGCCAACCCCTGTGTGACTTTAACCCTCTGGAAGGTTCTATGAACAGGCTTACAGAAGGTCGAGGTCCGAGGGCCAAAGTAGCCAGTCGGGTTTGCAGGCTGAGATTTGTGCCTCTGTCGGCCTACATAAAATGGGCCCTTGACGAGGCTGTATTTGCAGGCTGGATAAAAATCAACTGTTGTTTTACCGGTGGCCTTATCAGAGCTCTGTTGCAGAAGTCCACAGAATATGCTGCCCCCAGATAGTCCCCCGCAGCCAGGAATGCTCAACACCCGGCAACCGAGATGCACTTCCAGCTTCTTTCGCTAAGCAGTCAACTTTTTTAGCTAATAAAAATGTTTGATACTTAAACTTCTCATGATCATCGATTACTATGAGAATATAAACAATGCATCTTCAGTTTCCACCCTCCCCTGCCTTTCTCCAAATAAGAAGAGTTGGGCAGTTACTAACTGGGGAAGATGCACACTCAGTGGTCCTCCAGCTCCAGGTGGCACCTGCCCATCCTGACGGCTCAAAGCATGCGCACCCTTCGCCCCGCCCCGCCCCCGCGCGCTTCCCTTCAGAGCGAAATAAGTCCCGGGAGCGCGGGCCCCGCCGGAAGCTGTGCGCGTGCGTCGGCACTCGAAGCGACGGCGCGCTGGGTCAAGGGTCACCGGCAAGATGGCGGCGTCGGTGACCTTCCGCCGGCTGCTGGTCCTGCCCCGGGCGGTGCGGGGCTTCGGGGTGCGGGTGTCGCCGACTGGGGAGAAGGTCACGCACACCGGCCAGGTAACTGCCACACCCGCGCCGGCGACTTGGACTGAGGACTTGGACGGCGGGCGCGGGGAAGGGGCGCCCGGGAAGCGCGGGGTCCTCGCTCGGTGCGGTCCTGACGGGCAGCGCTCGCTCGCACACACGGAGGGCACGGCTCTGAGCCACCCTAGGCTGTCCTTCGAGGGCTGCCCAGCGGCCAGCTCTGGCTCCTGTCCACTGCTTCCCATTGAGAGTCTGCAGCCACCAGGTCTTTGAGTCAGATTTTTTAATGCTGCACTATTAAGCAAGCATTAAACATCATAAACATTAATAGCGTCCAGCTATAATGATGGGACAAATGAGGAGAAATAAAGGACCCTATGTGCTAAAATGTCAGTAGGTTCGGAGGGGAAATAAAGCTATTTGGCCATATGTGAAAGAAGGGTGAGGGTTCTCCTGTCAGGATTTGCCTCTTTTTTTGCAATCCACCTTCCTGCCCTGCCCTCCCTCAAGGCTTTCTGCCCTTCAGTTCAGAATCTTGCAGGCAGTGTGCTCCTTCTGTGTTTGACTAAATGCCCAGGAAAACACTATCCTGTAATATTGCAGTTGATATCAAGTGACTTCTTTTGGTGTAAGTCTGTAAAAATCACAGATTGTTTTTTTCTTTCAGGTTTATGATGATAAAGATTACAGGAGAATTCGGTTTGTAGGTCGCCAAAAAGAGGTGAGTAAAAGATCTATTAAAAAGAGAGGTAAGGCCAGGCGTGGTGGTGCACGCTTGTAATCCCAGTACTTGGGAGGCAGAGACCGGAGGATCCAGGTTCCCGGCCAGCCTCAGCTACTTAGTGAGGCCCTCCACAACTTCGTGAGACCCGGTTTCAAAATAAAGTATAAAAAATAGGGCAGGGAGTGCAGCTCCGAGGTAAAACTCCCCTGGGTTCAATCCCGGATACCGCAAAAAAAAAAAAGTAAGCACTCATAAAGCTTACACAGGTGGAGGGCCCTAATCCAAAAATCTGAAATGCTCCAAAATCTGAAACTTCGAACACCAGAATGATGCCACAGGTGGAGAATTCTACACATAACCTCGAGATGGGTTGCAGTCAAAACTCAGGCACATTAAAAGCATACAGCTGTTTTCAGGCTGTGAATAAGGTGTAAAGAAACAGAAATGAATTTCATGTTTGGACTTGGGTCCCCTCCTCAAGATCACATTATATGTATGCAAGTCTTCCAAAATCAAAAACACTTCTGGTCCCAACCATTTCAGATAAGGGGTACTCAACCTATATCACCAACAAGAAGTAAAAATTAATATATGAAATTTAAATAAATTCCTCCCCACATGTCAAGTATCCTAGAAACTATGAAGATCTGAATGTTCATTGTGCTTGTTTTTGGCCCTCTTCCCCCATCACAGAACATCCTGTAACTGTAGTTCTGGCTTAAATATAAATGGCAGTGCTCTTTTTCCATCTCTGTGCCTCTCAGATTAAGATAAATCATATCACCATTTACTTATTTATTTGTTGACACTGGAGCTTGAACCCAGCGGCGTTTTACCACTGAGCTACACTCCCAGCCCTTTTAATTTTTGAGACAGGGTCTCAATAAGTTGCCCAGGGTGGCCTCAAACTTGCAATCCTCCTGCCTCAGTCTCCCAAGTACTAGGATTACAGGTGTGCGCCACCACGCCTGGCTTATCACCTTTTAAAAACTGCTCTGGTCCGAGCTACACCCCCAGCCCTATTTTTTTATTCTTTATTTTGAAACAGGGTCTCAGTTGTGGAGGGCCTCACTAAGTAGCTGAGACTGTCCGTGAACCCGGATCCTCTGGTCTCAGCCTCCCAAGTACTGGGATTACAAGCGTGCGCCACCACGCCCGGCTGAGGTGCGCTTTTCTTAGTTCTTATCAAAGAAGCAAGGCCGTGTTCTCACGGGTACACCATGCTCTGAAATTACTCTCCTCTGCGTGGGTCTAACTCTCCCACATGTGAAGGAAGATCCAGTAGTTCAGACGCCTGTGACTGCTGCTGGAGAAGGAAGGTTGAGATTGTTCTACCTGAAGAAGCCTGGTTGTTATCTGACTCCCACTCTGTCACTCATGGCCACCAGCTTGTGATTCAGACAGTCCTCCACGTGTGCCTTATGGCACCCTCCTTCCCATCCAGTCATCTTCTGGATCTTCCTGCTCTGCCTCAGTGGTCCCTGAGTTAGTGTTTCCCCTTCCCCCCTGGTCTCAGCTACATTGTCCTTTCCTACTATCTGGTGTTCTGATTTCTGTTCAGGATCTCCAGGGCATTCTGGAGAAGCTCATGTATCACAGACTCGCCCTTTGTAATTTCATGTTCATAGATTTCAGCCAGTCCACTGCTTTCTGTCTGATGAATGGATAGCAGAGAAGTTTGTATTCTACCAGTTTACTGCCTGGGCTTGAGAAGGATGCTGAGGTCTGCTCTGGGTTCAGAGGGAGAGTGCTGTGGATTCTGGTTTCTGCCAGGAGCACGATGGTAGAAGGGCTTGTGTGTGGTGCGTCTGTCTGTGGTGGAGTGGAAGCTGCGCGCATTTGCATTCAGACAGTCTGACACCTCAGACTTCAGGTTGAACCACAGCGTAGGTGTGATGCCTCTGAAATCCAGCGTTCTCATTTGTAAACTGGAATCTTGCAAATGTTCTTCATGCTAAGCATTTGCCATCGTAGGTTTGCAGTGAGCACATGTAGAGTGTGCAGCAGGGCATGGAGCATGGCGGGTCCTCCTCCTCTGCTCTTGAGCCGTCGGCGTATTCCTGGCTGTAGCACCTGTTGTACATGTTACTGCTTCCAGTTCTGCAGTGCGGTGTCATGCACTAAGGAGCGTGTGGCCTTGGGAATGGGACATTTCTTCTGTGCACTGTCATGAAAATTAGATCTTCAGTTAGGCAGGTGAATGTGACATTTGGAAGTTGAGAACCGGTCGGTGTTGACAGGAGTAGCAGGCCCTGTGGTTTCCTTTTGGCAATATGATTGTGGAGATGGGGAGGTGTGTCCAGCAGCGTCCACTCTCAGGTTTCCTGGGTGTAGACTGTGGTTGATACTGAGGCAGTGACTGGACTCCACATCCTTGCTTGGCAGGTTTCAGGTGTTGTGGTCGGTAGCAGGGCTGTGTGTCAAGTGACTGAAGGGCAGATGGGCCCAGAAGTCTTGACCCTGGACCGCAGATCCCTGCCACGGCTCTTCTTCCAGTGAGCAAGTGCTGGTCCCTATCACAAATGTCTCTGCTGAAAATTGTGTGGTTTCTGGTTGGCATAGTGGAGCCTGGTGGGAACAACTTGAAGATGAAACAAACAAAATCAAACTTGGTAGAGCCAGTGCTGGTGAGTGGAGGAGCTGTGGGGACAGAGTTCACCAGGCGGTCCTGGGCCTGATCGGTAACTCTTGTTCCCGCCAGCGTCTCGGTGCCTTTGGTCCAGCGTCGTGAGTATCCAGGGGCATATCGATATCGTGGAGATATATGGCGTGTTTGTTGCATAACGAGTAGACATCCTATTCCTTTCTACACAAATTCCCTGTTTAATATTTTTAAAATGTTTGGCTTCTGTGAGTTTTCTTGTGCATGAGGTGCTGGGGAATCCAGGACCGTGCGCATGATAGACACGTGCTCTACCGCTGAGCCACACCCATACACCCTGAGAGATGACTTTTATAGAGAGTGCCGATTTGCCAGACCCCTCGGTCCCTCGCACGGCCTCTGCTGGTGCTGCCTGCTCACCTTGCTTTGCCCTTGTTGCAGTCAGTGAGCCAGTGTTAAAACTGATTTCTAACTCAGGTTCTCTCCTCTGCGCGTTCTCTGGGTTTGTACAAGTGCAGTGACGGGTGCCCGCTGTAGTAGCACAGGGTGGTTTCACTGCCCAGCACAGTCCCTGTGCTCCGCAGCTCATCTTCCCTGTCCCCAGCCTCTGGCAATCCCTGTCCTTACTGTCTCTGTAGCTTCATTAGTAGCATTCAAAGAGCAAGCTGCATCTGCACTTCCCTGAAGACCGAGGATGTCGGGATGCCAGCTTGTTGTGCCGGAAAGAGTGGCAAGCATCTCCACCTGGCCCTGCCCAGTCTTGACCTGACGTGGTTGCCACGCGTCTACAGAGTGCCCCACTGCCCCAGCCTGTGACCGTCTTCCCAAGTGCAGAAGAATGTGCCACCTGCCCCCGCCCTGCAGGAAGCGACCAGTAGTCAGTCCTGAGGTGGTCCTGGAGTGAGTGGTGCTCTGGCCCCAAGGGAGGGAGAGGCCCAGAAGCAACTTGGAAGTGGCCAGGTGTCCCTCTGCTGTCATTACCGTATAGTTAGATGTGAGCTCTTGACAGCAGTGTCACCGTCCTCCACTGGTGGTGCTATGGGGGCTCCAGAGGGGAGTGGGCGTGATGGTGACAAAGACAGCCTCGGAGGCAGTGGGAGTTGCCAGGGTCATTTGGTGTGTGTGGTTACAAGCTCGGCTCTGGGCTTGCCCTGGCTGGCTGCAGCCAGCCTCAGCCACTCACCTCCTGGGGCACGTGGGCACCAGGTGCCCATCGACAGAGAAAGTGCTCTGAGCGGCGCCTGCCCTGGGAGGCAGCAGGGAGTGAGTGCGTCGTCATCGCTGGAGGACGGGCTTCGCCTTCAAGTTCTGAAGGTGAGTCGTCGGGCACAAGGCAGGAACACCAGGAGGCTGGGGTCATCATCTCCTCCGATGTCCAAACAGGGTCAGCTCACTCCAGCCCAGGCAGCCCTGCTGGGTCTCTGCAGCAGAGTAGAGACGGGTTTTGGGGTGGTTGTGGCCTCCATAGACGTGGGGTGGCTGGTTGTCGGTTGCGACCCTGTGACCTCTCCCACCTGGCCCTCTGCTCTTCAGTGGCACCTTAAGGTACAGATCGCCACCAGTTTTAGGAGAGATGTCACGTGGTGCTGATAGGTACTTGGCATATTGCATTTTTTGTCATAATGTGAAATTGATCCTTCTGAGAAGATTGTGTACAGATTTTGTTAATGGAAATAGTTAATTGTGAGCAGTGCTCAAGAGAGAGGAAAACTGCCAAGTGTGTGGTATGTGAAATGGCATCAAGTCCCCAAACAGAAAGCATCACGTGTGGGCAAGGGTGCGGAGAAATGAGACCTGCGCACTGCTAGTCAGAGTACAGAAGGTGCAGCCCCTGGGGAAACAGTGTGAGGTTCCCAAAGCTGGAGCTGGAGTTGCCATGTGACCCAGCACTTCCACTTCTAGGTACACCCAGGACGGAAAGCAGGGTCTCACAGAGATATTGGCACACCCCTGTTCATAGCAGCATGATTCACAGTAGTGCAGATGTGGCAGCGACCCCGCTGTCTGCCGGCACAAGAATGGATAGGCAAGACGTGGTCTCTTTACTGTGGGTAGTACTCAGCCTTAAAAAGGAAGGAGATTCCGACACATGCTACAGTGTGGATGAACCTTGAGAACATCACGCACAAGAAGTAAGCCAGACACAAAACGCGCACGCTGTGTGCTGTGTGGCCCCACTTGCACGAGGACCCAGTGTTGCCACGTTCACAGAGGTAGAAAGTGAGGCGGGCTGGGGCCTTGGTCCTTGTAAATGACCCGGGGGAGGGTTTGGAGGGTGAGTTCTGGAGGTGCATGGTGGTCGTGGTTGAACGACATGGTGAGTATACTTAACGCTACTCTGTGCACTTATGAGGGGTTAAGATGGTAAGAAATGAACTGGGTGTGGTGGTGCACGCCTGTAATCCCAGTACTTGGGAGGCTCAGACAGGATGGGAGGAATGCAGGTTCAAAGCCAGCCTTGGTATCTTAGCCAGGCTTTCAGCAAGACCCTGTTTCCAAATAAATAAAATTGGACTAGGGGTGTGGTTTGTTGGTAGAATGCTTCTGGGTTCAATCCCCAGTACAACACACAACACACACACGTGGTAAGAAATGAAAAGAAGTGGGGAGCCAGATACAGTGGTAGCACCTGTAGTCCCAGCTCCTCAGGAGGCTCAGGCAGGAGGATCGCTTGAGCCCAGGGTTTGAGGCCAGCCTGGGCAACATAGCAAGACCCTGTCCCCCCAGAAGAAGAAACAGTGTAGAGGGCAAGTGGCCTCGGGCCTGCAGAGATGTGGCTGGGGGCCTCTCCAGGCTTTCTCAGCTGCTCTCGGTCTCGCGTGTCCGGGACCACTCAGGCAGGGAGTGATTCCATGCTGAGGTTGGGCTGAGGCAGAAAGTCGGGTCACTTGTCACCAGGCAGCTGGGGGCAGAGAAGACGAGCATCTTCCATCCCCTGTTGACCACTCCTGTGCTGGCATGTCAGCATGTCACCATCCAAGTCATGTTGGCTCTGTGGGACACACAAACACATGCCCAGGAAAGCTAAGGAGCCCACAGGGAATGTGGGGTGTCCTGGGATTGGCAGCCTCAGGAAGCAGTCGCTACCCCAGGACCAGGGACAGAGGGGATGAGGTACAGTCACCAGGACAAGAGCTTGAAGGGGCCGTGTGGCCTGCTGATGTGGGTGGAGGCAGCTGGCTGGGCGTGGGGTGTGCTGAGGGGAAGGCTGAAAGAGGGGTGCTGCACACCGTGCGCCCACGATATTCAGCTGGGGGTTTCACAGCAGTTCCAGCTTCGTCGCACACTTGCCTTGGATGGGTGATGAGAGAAGCCTGTGCTGGCCGGCAGCTCCCTGAACAGGAGCCTGGACAGTGCGGAGTGGTGAGGGGCGCTGTGGTCAGCCAGCTTCCCCAGGCTCGCTCCCTGCCTGCGCCCCCTTCCCAGTATGCACTCTCAGTCCTGGCTCCTCTGCTGAGGCACCTCCCAGGCCAGTCCTGGACCCCGCCAGCCCTAGGGCAGGTTTGAGTGCCTCACAGACAGCTTGCCACCGTTGGGAGGATTTTCTGCAAAATCAGTTTAAAAATTAATTTGGATGAAAATTTCAAAAGTTATATACATATATACACATCTGCATGCATGTTAGCTAAATATGATTGTTGATGTTAAATGTTTAAGATGTCTGGTGTTCTTAGTAATTGAACTGAGCATTTAGTTTATTTTAAACGAGATTTTTCATTAATGGAGTATATTACAGAATATTGATTATTCATCAATATTATTTTCTTTTGCATTGGTTGTCATAATATTTCATAGGACCATATGTTTTGTTTTTATCTTTGATAGACTATCTCAGTTTGATATAAAGGAATAAACTTTCCATAGGAAATGTCTCTCCAAAACGTATGAGCTAAGAAAACAATACAGCAGATTACTGATAGATCAGTATACACCCAAGTATCTTTATGCCCAATCAGTTGGCATTAGGAGGCAGACACAGGCATCTGTGTGTCACCAGAGACGAGGTGTTGTGTTGACTTCCTTCATCGATGTCCTCCTCGGATCTGCGGCACTTCTCCCTCACCCTCCTGAGGCGAGAGCAGCGGGACAGGACAGAGCCTGCGTTGAAGGGAGCAGGTCGGGTGGGGCACTGCGGTCTCTTTGTGTTCTTGAGGTTGAGCTGAGTTCTGGGAAGCAGCTGTTAATAACGGGAGGTCAGGGTCGCCCTGGAGCTGCACAGCAAATGACAGGAGGGCGGTCTCGTGTCAGTCACCAGCGTCCAGGCGTCAGCTGCCCTTCCCGCAGGAGACGGCTGGCCCCTCTGCCCGCCACCGTGGGGCCTGGGAGTTTGTTAGCGCGGCCTTGGTGACACGTTGTCACTTAGGCAGACACCATATTATTTACACCATAAGGCTTCATTTGTTTGGTTGCTGGCTTCGCCTGCATGGGGCTGAGCGGAACATCCCTCCCTTCCTGCCCGCTGTAAGGGTGCTGGTGTCAGGAGCGCCGGGCTGCCACAGGACTGTGTTCAGGGAGCATGTCGGACCACAGCAGGAGGATGCTGCGCAGGGCGCCTCTCGCTGCTTGAGCCTGCCCGCGCTTCCACTGTGCTTCCGGAGGTAGAACTCGAAGGAGAGTTCTACTGCTACTCCAGAGTAGCAATCTGTAACTGGCAGCGCTTCTTAGAAATAACCCTTCCGGAACGCCCACGTTTCTTGAGCTCAGGCGTCAGAGTTCTGGTGAGAGGCACCTGGTGTTGTCTGCCTGACTGGCGTCCTCTGTGGACGAGGGTACAGGACTCTGCAGCTCGGGACCGTCTTCTGGACACAGCCAACTGCTTTAGGAAAATAGTGAACTCAGTCCGTTGTGCCTTTTAAACTTACTTTCAGGACCTTGGTCTGGCTCAGCCTGGTCTAGCTGGCAGGTACAGATGGGGTCTGGGCCTCAGTGCTAGAGGCCAGCGTGGCCCTGGTACACCAGGACTGAGCTAAGACAGCGGCTCTCACTCATGATTATTAAAACTAGCAAGGTTCTTTACCAAGCCAAGCATGCGGAGGACTCCAGGCAGCGTCACCCAGCCCGTGGGCCTGTGCTGGGTGGCACATGGGAATGGGGGCTCTGCCCCGCTCCCCGTGTTCCCTGTCGTGTGCAGCGGTCGGGAGCCTCTGGCCTCCAGGAGCGGGCAGCCTTCTCAGCACGTCTTGTCCACCCTGCTGAGGTTCCAGGTGGGAGAGCTGCGAGGGTCTGAAGCATGTCGGTAGAGACCTTTCCTGTGATCGCCAGGATGTGTTCAGAGGGTGGTGGTGGCCCTCTGCAGCTTCAAGAAGAAGAGCTGGAGAAGGAGGATCGTGCTGTGCGAGCAGTGGGACCGGCCATGCTGAAGACGCACCAGGAGGCTCAGACCTGGGGCTGGAGTTGGGGATCATGTGGTTGAGCTCTTTCCGTCACAAGTGCAGGCACTGGAGCTCTGCTTCGGGGACGCCAGAGGGACCGGCTCAGGGCTGAGGCAGGTGAAGTCCAGGCAGACTCTGTTTGCCAAGCCAGGGTGTTGACTTGCTTTTTAAGAACACTGGAATAGAGGGGACGCTATGACGATTCCCTCTTCCATGTACCTAGGCTCCTGGTTCAGCTAGGCTCCTGGTTCAGCAGCGTCACCTGGCTGCGGTGGGGTGGCCCTGCTCCCCCAGCACCCAGCCCCCCAGCCCCAGGTAGCATTGGAACTAATCTTTGACATTATGTTAATGGACCCAGATTTGCCAGTGTATGCCTTTAAAAGATACTAAAGCAACAACAATATCATTATCACACCAAAAAGTTACAGTAATTCTTTTATCTACATGGTGTTAAATATTCTTATATTTTTAAAAATTTCAGTTTGCCTCAGAACCCACACAAGTCCCCATACAGCACGGTTGTGGACATCTCTCTGAAATTTCTTCTTTTGTCTCCACCACCCCCCGCACCCCCACACCGTCTGTCTTTCTCCTGGGAATTCACTTGTTAAGGAGTCGGCCATTTCTTGTGTGGAGTCTGTCCCTTGGTGGTTGACGCTTTCTTGTCCTCCAGTGGTGTGCAAGCTGGGCTGGGTGGCTGAGGGTCAGCCTTTTGTTTCAGTGGCTACACAGGGCTCGTGTACTTGCACCCGGAGCCAGAGCAGAGTGGCGGTGCTGGCTGTGATAAGAGGCGTCTGCTAATTCATTAGGGCTTGCTAAAGGATGATATTCTGTCATTCCACAGAGCTTGAATACTTGTGAAAATGTAACCTTGCTTAGCCGGAGGTAAATTTTCTGTAGGAAAATCAGAAGAAATGCTTGACTCTTTTTATTCGCCTGTCTTTAAAGTAACAACTTGCTTCCCTGGTAAGCTATTTAATGAGTTTTAGATATGGGTTTGAAATCATGGTGTTAGATGTTCTCTGAGCTACATCCAGTGTCCTTGCGCTTCCCGTACCCACGGCATCCCGTGAGACATTCCCAGGGATTGCGCTTGGAGCCTGGTATTTTTGCAGGGTGGTGCGTCCTCATCCACTCCACAGTGGACGGAGTCTGGTGTTTCTCCCTCCATCTGGGAGCTGTGTCGTGCTCCCTGGGTGGCTTCAGTTCTGTCTGCTCAGCTGGTTCCCTGTCAACGGACAGTTGTGTTTCAGGAGACACATCTAAAGCACAGCGGCTCAAAAGGTGCCCAGGTAGCTGGGCGTGGTGGCGCACGTCTATAATCCCAGTACTTGGGAGGCTGAGACAAGAGGATCGCAGGTTCGAGACCAGCTTCAGCAACTTAGCGAGGCTCTCAGCAACTTAGCAAGACCCCATTTCAAAAATAAAATAGGACTGGCGGTCTAGTTCGGAGGTAGAATGCCCCTGGGTTCAGGCCCTAGTTACAAAAAAAAAAAAAAAGAAAGATGCATAGGTAGACAGAGTCAGCAAATCAGAACCAGAGGGGACTCCTGAAACGAGTTCAGGCTGGAAAAATATTACGTGCACAAAGAAGGACACTCCTGGAGGCCACATTTCACGTGAACAGGTAACTGTTACACACCTAGCAACAGTGCAACTGCCTGTATAACAGAAACTGTTACGTGTAGGAAATATTTTAACCAGGCATGGTGGTGCACGCCTATAATCCCAGTATTTGAGAGGCTGAGGCAGGAGAATCGAAGGCTCAAGGCCAGCCTCAGCAGCTTAGCAAGCCCCTCAGCAACTTAGTAGGACTGTTTCAAAAAATAAAAAGGGCTGGGGGTGTAGCTCGGAGGTAGAATGCCCCGGGCTCAATCCCTAGTATCCCTCCTCCCCAGAAAGGAAATAGAAATGGAAATATGCTGCTAATAGGGAACAGGAGTAATAATTAGGAAATCCAAAGCCAGGGGTGATGGTGCACACCTGTAATCCCAGTACTTGGGAAGCTGAGACAGGAGGATCACAGGTTTGAGGCCAGCAGTGATAACTTAATGAGACCCTGTTTCATAAATAAAAAAATTTAAAAGGGGCTGGGGGTGTAGCTCAGAGGTAAAACACCTGTGGGTTCAATCCCCATTACGGGGGGGGGGTGTCAAAAGACAGCATAAAGAAGGAAATAATGATAAAAGCAGAGTTAATGGGGTAGAACAATAAGTAGCTTAATAAATCAAAATCCTGGTTTGTGAAGAAAAAAAAAACTAATGAAAGAAAACCACAAGTCATTAGTAATTAAACCACCTGACTGAAAAGAATGCAGCATGTAGACACAAAATAAATGGTCAGAGGAAGGAGTTACTGACCAGGGGACCTTCTAAACACTAGTAAGTGGCTGCTTCACACACTTCTAGGCAAATAAATTAGAAAATTTAGGTGAAATGGATACCTTTATGTGCAAATAGAGTTTACAGAACTGACTCTGGTAAGGGAGAAGGCTAAATCAGACCAGTGTTTCTAAAAGAAACAATTAAGAGCCCTTCAGATGGCGCCAGCCTGGGTGGCTAGATACTTACAGACCTGTATCTAGTAATCGTAGGGCAACGTAATTTTTTTCAGAATATAGAACATCGTGGAATGCTTTGAGATTTTTTTTAGGTACTGAAATAACAATGATGCTTAAACCTAATAAACACAGAGAAAAACAAATATGAACGTTGATGCAAAAGCCCTGTATAAAGTACTGGAGAGGGCGCCAGTGTCAGCGGGACTGACTGGTTTGTAGGAGGAGTCTCTTGCACATCTTAACCAGATTAGTGGGTCTGTAAAGAAAAATCTTACAACTATCTACACAGATGCTAAAAAGGCCATTGACAAAATTTAATACCCCTTCTAGTCAGAAACTGGAGAGAACTGGAATCGATGGATATTTCCTTGACATGGTAACCTGTGCGTGGCTTCAGTCTTCAAACCTGCTCCACCAAAAACACTAATGCTGTTCCCCTTGGGTCAGGAACACGGCCCAGGCACCCAGGGTCTGTCGCACTGTTTAACAATCTCACAGGCGGAGGAACGGGGGAAAAGGAAGAAGTAAGACCACCTCTTGTTTGGAGGCAACATGATATATCTGGGAACCTCTGAGATGAATCTGCAAACTAGCAGGATCCTGCACAGGACTGCCGCCGTTCACAAAGGGCCCCTGGCCCGTGATGGTCCTCTTAAGACAGTTTGCCTTCACAGTGGTGCCGAAGTGATACTTGTCCAGTAAAACTGTACTTTGAATTTTGATCTTTTCCCGGACTGGTGATGTGTGGTACGATCCTCTCCCAAGATGCAGGGCTGTGGCAGTGAGCAGCGCCCCGGTCAGCCACAGCCACAGGATCCCGGGGGAGCAGTAAGGCCCCGCAGTGCTGTGTCGCTAAGTACTAGTGGTCACTAGTGCTGCAATTGTGCTTCGTGTAAAGAATAAGGGGACGGGAGGGAAGCTCAACTTCGGACACCACGAGCAAGGGGCCGCACGCGGGTGCACCTGCCCGTGTGAGAGTGCAGGGCCCGGCGAGCAGGCCAAGGGACGTGGGGGCGTGCCTCTGCTTGTCCTTTGTTTTGATGTTTAGAGACGTGTCACTGGTTAAAATCAACAGGGTGGACAGGAGAATTAAACTGGAACAGGACCCAGCTTTGCGTCACATGAAAGGCGGAGCGGAGCTGCTGAGGGTCTGCCGGGAGTGTGGGCTGCGGGGAGAGACGGCAGACAGCCCTGGACTCGTTAGTTTGGCCTCACGGTGGTGGTGGAGAGGCAGTTCCAGGGCTCTTTGAGCACATTTGTGGGACTTTGCTGAGCTGTTCTGAGGACTCATCATGTCCACAGCGAATGTCCGTGTGGATATCTGTGATCGTGTCCAAGTGTGTACAGATGTGGATGTGTGCATCAGTACATGAATGTGTGTATTGTGCATGGCACACACGTTTCCTAGTTCTGGCTCCTGGAAAGGCCCAGGGGCCAGGCGGTCCCCGCAGCAGGGAGAGCACGGAGCATCCTGAGGCAGGCCTCTGGTGCGTATCGGCCACGGGAACCAGCGCCCCTCCTGGGAGCGAGGACACTTTGGTCTGACAGATTGGCATTGGGTACCGTTCTGGACAAGCCCCTGGCATCTGTGTCACAGTTATACATGGAGGCTGCATCGAGGGGGTGTGAGATCTTGTTCTTATGAAACTTGCCTTGGAGGATCCAGAGAGAGCGCGAAGGGTGTGGAGAGATGGGCAGGAGAGGAGAGTGTGATGGCAAGGGGCAGTCGTAACAGCCGCCGAGTCCAAGTGAGGGATGGAATGGGAACTCTGCACTGCTGCAATTCTTGCAGCACAGTTCTTGTAATTTGTGGATAAAATCCCATCAGAAGGGTAAGTGTGTGTGTGTGTGTGTGTGTGTGTGTGTGTGTGTGCGTGTGCGCGTGCATACCTGCGTTTAATTGAACTACGCGTGTGTTGTAGGACCACAGTGACCATCTGAGGGGATAGCGTGCGGACGGTGCACGCACTTGGGTGGGCGCTGTCTACACACACCTAACTAGGAAACTCCAGACCTTCCGATCGCCGGTGTGAGTTTCCTTCTCTTGTTCCAGGTGAATGAAAACTTCGCCATTGATCTGATAGCACAGCAGCCCGTGAGTGAGGTGGAGCATCGGGTGATATCCTGTGATGGCGGCGGGGGTGCCCTGGGCCACCCCAAAGTGTATATAAACCTGGTATGTAGCCCTGCCACTCCCCTGCACACTCCTACGGCTGCTGGTTGGTCAGTCCCCATCACTCACTGTCACTCCTGCACCTGCTCTTGCTGCCCTCCTCTGTCATGCATGTAGGCCTGTCTTCCTCTTAGCCAGCCTCCTTTGGCCCACCGCCCGGGGCTTTAGCAGCAGCCCTTTATTCTCCTGGTCCTGGAGGCCACAGGCCGAGGCCCAGGTGAGGCAGGCTGGCTCCTCTCAAGGCCTCCCTCCTTGACTGGTGGGCACCGTGTCCTCCCTGTCCTGATCTCACAGAGACTCCCATCAGACCCACCCTGGTGACCTACTTCTTTAAAGGGTATCCACTCACACTGAGGGTTAGGGCTTGAGAGAGAGCACAGTTATTTCATAATAGTCCCTGTGTAGTCTCATGTCTGTTGGTAAGTATACACAGGGTCATGGAGAAGAGATGGGCATAAGACCAAAGAAAGAGACATGAGATAAGGGTTCCACTGTGGCTGGGCGCAGCTCAGGGTAATGCCTGCGTAGCACGCACAGGGCCCTGCTCCCACCCCCAGCACTGCAGTGAATTAATGAGTAAATGCTGCGCTGCGCATCATGTGCTGGAGAGGAAGGGGCCTGTGTTCAGGGGAGCCTGAGGCGGGGGCCTTGGTCCTGGCTCTGCTGGCCCCACTTGTCAGGGTACAGGGTGCCCTGGTGGCCCTTTGGGGTGGCCTGTATTCTGGGGAGCCTGAGGCAGGGTCTTGGTCCTGGCCCTGCTGGGCCTGCTTGTCAGGGGCAGTTCCCAGTTCAGTCCGCACTGTCTTTCCCAGGGTCTCCAGTTGGCAGCGCACTTTCAGGTTCTGCGCGTGCATCAGCATGCAGTGCCAGCCGTTGGGTTGGAGGATGAAGGTGGATTTGTGAGATCTTTCCTCTTGAATTTTTTCAGGACAAAGAAACAAAAACTGGGACGTGTGGCTACTGCGGCCTACAGTTCAAACAGCACCATCACTAGCGCAGGGCGCCCAGTCCTCCAGCGCCCGGGAGCGTGTCCACGTCAGGAGCACACTGAGGCCGCTGTCCCTGAGCTGCTGGTGCTGAATAAACGCGTCTCCATCAAGGACGAGTCCCGAGTCCGCTTCTTCCCCCGGATGAACTTCTAAAAAGGAAAGTCACTTGGCCATGTGAGCTGGCGCAGCACTCTGCTCTCCAGCCCTGGCCTGGTGCTCCCGTGTGCGGGCGCGGCCCCTCCCTAGAGGCTCCTCTGGCAATGGGACCACGCCATGGGACTGCCCAGGGCTGTGGCCCAGAGAGCCAAGGTGGCCCGAGGTCACACAGCCAGCGGGCGGCCTGGGGCCTCACTCTGTCTGGGGGGAACCGTGCTCTCCTTCGTCCCCTGCAAAGCATGGCTTCCTTGCCTCCTCATCCTGAGGTTGGAACAGAGTATCTTAAAACCCAGGAATCTAGAGGCTAAAAGTCACATAGTGGCCCAGTGAAGGCTGCTCTGACATTTAAGAATTGAGGTTAAAATTCAGCAAACCACAGATAAGCCCAGAGCGGGAGGCTTGCAGGGAAGGAGGCGCATGAGGAAGCGGGAACCCGAGGTGAGCGTGGTGGAGCAGAGGGAGGAGAGGCAGTGGATGGACAGACGGGAAGGAAGCCCTGCACAGAGGGAAGCCTGCAGGCGGTGGGCACACCATGGTCCCACCGATGGGGAGGAGGCACGAGGAGTCTTATGGAAAAAAGCTGAGCTCTGACCTTTAGGGTCTAGAGAAAGGAGAGCCCTTTGAGTTTCTGGAGAAGGGACCAGTGACCCTCACAAGCCCGTCATCAGTGATATCCAGCTTTCCCCTTCCCGGGCCGAGAGCTGGGATATAGACGGGCACCATGTGGGCGGTCAGGAGGCTGCCTGCAACCAGAGTTCATCCCCCTCCTGAGAGGTGCACCTGTGGGTGTGGAAGAGACCACACGTCTGGACCTCGGGACACACCTGGGGACAGAGTGGCTCAGGACAGGCTCCTTCCTCATGGAGGGACAGTTCAGCATGCCCAGACTACCGCACACCAAGCGGGTGCAGCCGGGTTTGCGTCTGAGGACCCTTTGCATAGAGGCCACACACAGAAGGGTCAGCAGGTCATCAAGAGTTGTCAAGCCAGGCGTGGTGGCGCATGCCTGTAATCCCAGTACTTGGGAAGCTAAGACAGGAGAATTGCAGGTTCACGGCCAGCCTCAGTAACCTCGTGAGGTCCTCCGCAACTTCGTGAGACCCTGTTTCAAAATAATAAAATAGGGCTGGGGTGTAGCTCAGGTGGAATGCCCCTGGGTTCCATCCCCAGCACCCCCCCCCCCACACACACACACAGTTGTTGCCAGTGTTTTAGCAAGTCTTGGGTGGGCAGGGGCCAAGGAGAAGCTGGGTCTCGGGTGGGACGGGTAGGTCTGAAGCTGACCTCTTGGGGTGGGGTGAGAGCTGGATGGAAGTGCTAGCCGGGGATAGCTGCCACCTGGGTTTCAAGTCACGGCAGGGACATGTCTTTGAGCTGTGCCCTGCAGGGTCCAGCAGCGCATGAGGCCAGGCTGGGGAACTGAATGCAGCGCGGCAAGAGTAAGAGGGCATGGGGCAATGGAGGGGAAGGGAATATTCCAAAGTACAGGTCAGTGTAAAGAAGAGACAGCCATCTGTGAGGGAAATGAGAAGGAAATAGACTGACACCTTAAAAGGAAGGCAAAGGCCGGTGAGCTGAGCAGCTTGCCAATAGACGCTGGGCTGGGCTGAGCTGGCGTCAGGCCGGGTAGCCAAAGCTCTGCACCAGGAGCTGAGTTGTTAACCAGAATGTGGACAGAGGATCTTAGCTCTGAAAATATCTTAAGGACGTGATGGCCACGTGTGAGGAATTATGCACAAGGACTACTTATGGTGCACACCTGTAATCCCGGCCACTTGGGAGGCTGAGGCAAGACGATCTCAAATTCAAGGCTACCCTGAGCAACTTGGTGAGACCGTCTCAAAAAAAAAAAAAAAAATTGAAAGGACTGGGAGTGTAGCTCAGTGGTAGAGCACTGTGTGTTCAATCCCCAGCACTGCTCAAAAAAAAAAAAAAAAGTACAGCTGAGCATTTATCGACATGGGAAATGTGCTTGAGATCCTATAGGCTGAAAGATGGCAGCCAGTCCACGCTGTCCAGCTCTCGCAGCTGTATCTAACTGGCCACAGCGCTCCCGTCTGGAGGGTCACCGAAACACCGGCGCAGTCTGGGAATGAGGACTGGGGATTTTTACTGTCTTATGTGTACTTTCTGGAAATCATAAGAAATGTGTCACACGAGAAATATTGTTCCCATGTAAAAATTTACATGGAAGAATACTATTTCTGTCAACATAATGGATTGGGAATTTCAGAGGAAAAATGGCATTTTCCACTAGCGTGCAGTTGGTTTCCTTGGAAATCCACCCTCAGCTCTCCGGTAGAGAGGGTCTGTCCTGTGTGCACGGGGCAGGGCCAGTCGCTCCACTGCGTTTCTGCAGGGCACGGAGAAGCCGGGGAGCCAGCAGCCCACCCTCCGCCCTGTGCTGAGGTGTCCTTGCCCCTGGTGCGTGGGTGGGGAGAGCAGCTTCCACGTGTTCAGTATGTTGGCATGGCGGCGTGGCCACGCCAGTGGGACTGGCTGCTTCCTTGCCTTCTGTGGCTCCCGGCCACCTGGCCTGCCTGTGCTGGCTTCCCTAACACATCACCACTGGGGTGCTCAGCACAGTCAGCGGGCCCTCTGAGCATTCCCAGATCCAGGTGTGGGCGGGGCGTGCTCCCTCTGCAGGCTCCCGGGAGGCCTCACTTGCAGCCTCTGGTGGTTACCAGAGTCCCTCAGCTGGCGGCCGCGTCAATGCGGCCTCACATGGGCATCTTTAAAGACACCAGAGTTGGGATGTAGGGCCCATCCAGAGCGACACTGCTGGGCGTGGAGGCCAAGCACCTCCATGAACAGCGACAGTTGGAAGGAAGGAAGGGTGGTGGCCGCCAGAGCCGCTGCCCGACTGCCACTGACCCGGTGGCAGGAGGGGCCTCCTGACTGCACGTGCCACTCAAGCTGCTAGGATAAGGGTCTAAGTGCCCAGAAGTAATTCCCAGACAGTGCAGAGATGGTAGGAGAGGAAGACCCAGAGGAAAGAGGCGTCCGGAGGAGGGAGGAGCGGGCCGCTGGTCTTGCAAAGGGATCCCCGCATCAGCAGCGGGGCCTGGAGGCTGAGAAGGCTGCAGGGGCAGGAGCCCCCTTTCTGAGGCCTCCCTGGCCTGGCCTGGGGGTGTGGTCTTGGTGTCAGGCCCCCAGTGTGGCGGCCTCTTCTCATCGCCCCTCCCTCTTCACCTCAGCCCATTTTCTTTCTTTTTTTTTTTTTTTTGGTATTGGGGACTGAACCCAGAGGCATTCTACCTCCAAGCTATGTCCCCAGCCCGATTTTATTTCTTTATTTGGAAACGGTCTCACTAGGGTTTTGAGAGCTTCACTAAGTAGCGGAGGCTGGCTTTGAACCTGGGATCCTCCTGTCTCAGCCTCCCAAGTACTGGGATTACAAGTGTGCACCACCATGCCCGGCATGGTCCATTTTCTAACTCAGGAATGAGGACGTCCTGAAGAGGTTGACCGTATTCTCTGGGGCCCGAGAGGTCCCGAGTGAGGGCTCCAGTCCCGCATGGCCAGCAGCTTCCCCGTCAGCCGTGCCTGACGCTGGGGGCTGGAGACGGGTATTAACTTGGTTGTGATAAGCTTCAGGAGACCTAAACACTGGGGTTTCACCGGTTTGTAGAGGGGATGAGGAAGCCCCCAGAGTGGCGTGGGAAGGCCCTGCTCACAGCTCCTGGGTCTCACCTGAGGTCAGGTGGGAGCCCCTCGGGAAGGGGTGAGATGGAGCACCAAGCAGGGGCATGTGGAATGCTTGTGGGTTCTCCGCTCTGGTTCCAGGACCCAGCCCCTCCCACCACCTGTCAGAATGTTCTGGAAAGTGTCCCTGGGGTCTGGTGAAAAGTGGGGAGACGGGAACATAGACTGATGCTTCCCCCAAAGGTGGGCACAGCAGCTCGATTGCTGGATGCCCAGCTCCCAGAGGGCATGCACCCAGCCTGGGCAGGGTACAGCTCTGGTCTGGAGGCTGGGGACCCCAAACCTAGCAGCCCCCACCAGCCCACCAGAGGGCAATAGTACACAGTCATGCAACCTGGCCCCAGCAGAGGGGGCCAAGCAGCTGCAGGCTGAGGTAACATCTCAGGAATCTGCCTCTGGGAGCAGCCGCAGATGTTTGGGAGACACCCGAAGGCCTGTAGCAGTGAGGCCCTGCCCCCTCTGAAGTGGCCTGAGCGGAGGTGTCCGCATGGATGGAGGAGCGAGGGCAGGACGTGCCAGGGTCTGAGTTTGCACCTCTGGGTCCCCTCTGCCCTGACGAGGGCCGCATGGAGCCTCTGCTTGTGGACAGAAGCACTCTCACCTGCAGAGGAGGCAGGGACTGGGGACCCCTGACTGCAGTGTACCTCCTGCCTCCGAGTACTGGGTCACCCCCCGCCTGGGGGTGACACGGCCTGGCCAAGCACCGTGCCAGGCAGGAGCCCAATCATAAAGGGGGCCTCTGACCGCCCCAGGAGGCGCTGGCTGCAGCTGCGGTGACTACCAGCTGGTTCTCATAAAGGAGCTGCTGAGGCCTGCAGAGGCTGAGGGCCAGCAGGGGCCGCACGCCAGGGTGGAAGCCAGGGCCCCCTGGCAGTCCTGTGGCCCTGCTGAGCTGCTCCGTTCCTCAGGGGCCAGTCCAGTATTACAGTGCTAATCTATTAGACACTGGGACATTTCAAGTTTCATTTTTGTGCAGTTATTTAAAGTTTAAAATGGTAATGTCTAACCCAATTAAATTTCAGTTGATTATTCTCTAAGTGCACAAAGTCTTATAAAATATGAATGAGGCAGCTTAAAGACTCTTATAGCAACTTAATCTCTCTGTGGATGTTCTGCTTTTGGGATTGTCTTGGCATGAAGTAGACACAGGAAAAAAAAAAAAAGAAAGAAAGAAAAGAAGCAAACCATCCTTATCTAGTATGGAAAACTGATCTGAGCCCCTGGACCAACTTCCACGTGCATTACGGTTCTTCTCACGGTTAGAGATATGGTTTTTGGCCCTTCTCTTTGGAGACTTAAGGCACTTTGGGAATTTAGAGGCTCTGGTGAAAGCAGCCGTGGGGGCCGCATCGAAGGCAGCTGGCCAGCTGCGCGTCTCCCCTCCTTTCCCTGGAGCGTGGCCTTACACTCCATTTTTTGTACATAGACACCAACCACCAGCTGGTGACCAGCGATTCCTTTTCTAGGAACACTCTCAGGACGCATGGCTCATAGCCCAGTGGCCCATGCAGCCACTCTCCGCTGGACATACCCATCATCCCAGGAGACTAAAGTCAACCCCCCCCCACACACACACGCTGCTCTAACAACCAGGCCTGCCATGCCTGCACATTCCCTGTCCCCCAGATTCCTGACTCCCAGCGTGGCGGTGGTGGAGGTGATGTGGCAGGAGGGTGGAGCCTTGAGGATGGGATTAGGGCCCCTATAGAGGGGCCCAGAGGGCTGCCTCGCCCTTTCCAGGGTGGGTTTCCCACTGGTGGCTGGGTGTGGCCCTGCCTCAGGGGCTGTCCCCCACGAATTCTGTGAAAAGCAGATGTTCACATCAACGTGTGGAAAGGGCTTGAGCTCAGAAAAGCGTGGAGTAGCTGATGAGGATCCTCTGCAGGGTCGGTGGGAAGGCGCGTACTCGCAGGGCTGGGAGGCCACCCTGAGACCCCCCAGGACCCCAGCTGCCCCCAGCAGTGGCCCCTTCCCAGGTTAAAGGCCCTGCTGCGTCAGGAGTGGCTCCAGGCCAGGAAATGGACCAGACTGGCCACGTGATTCATGTGAAATGAGAACGTGGCCCTTGTTCAAAAGGTGGAAGAGCTCTCCTCTTCTCGGTCTCCCTCTCCAACCCAGGCATGTTGTAGTTATTTTCACAGGTTCATTGAGAAAGAATCCACGTCATTAAAATTCACAAAAACCCATCTGAAGTGTTCAAGTCAATGGCTTTTGCGATTACTTTATTTTAAAATGTTGGAAAATATATAAACATAACATTTACCATTCAACAATTTGTAGGTGTATGGTTCTGCCACATCGCTGTGTGGCCCTCACCGCCCCTCACTTCCAGAACTTTTTCGTCTTCCCAAAGCAAAGCTCTGTCCCCATGAAGCATTATCCCCGCTCCTTCCCAGCCCCCAGCACCCTCGATCTACCTTCTGTCTCTATGAACTTACCGACTCTAGGGGTCTCAGGTGAGTGGAATCAGCCTCTATTTGTCTTTTGCAATTGGCTTATCCCTCGGGGCCCATCCTGTTGAAGCAGGTGTCGGAATGCCCTTCCATTTTAAGGCTGAATAATATTCTGTCATATGGATACATTTTTACTTATCCATTCATCCATCTGTGTACATATATCTCTTTCTGTTCCTTTTGGGTTCCTAGGGTAGATGCCAGCAGTGAAATCCCTGGATGTTTTAGCCAGCATTTTTATTGTTGTGGCAAAATACCTGACGAGCGCAACTGAGAGGAAGAAAGATTTACTTAGTTCACAGTTTTAGAGGTTATGGAGGTTTTAGAGGATCCAGTCCATGTCTAGCTGGTTCCCAGGCAGGAACCACGGTGGCAGGGCTTTACGGCATGGTGATGGGAAGCAGAGAGAGGGAAGAGAGGGGAAGGGCAGATAGTCCCCACCACACCCCAGGGAGCCACTTCCAGCCATGTCCTGCCTCCAAACCTGGCTGCCTTGCTTAACACATGAGCTTGGAGACATGTTAAATCCAAACCATCACACCGGATCATGTGGTAATTCTGTTTATCCTTCTTTAATTGTTATTTAATGCCACGCTGTCTCCAGTATGGGAAACCCCACGGTTGCCTCTCCCGGAACCCAAGGATCCTACCTAGCAGCTGGGGACTGAGAAGAGACCAACCCTGACCCTCCTTCCCCCGTGCTCAGGAGTGGGGAGGCCAGGCTCTGCTGAGACAGCAGGACAGAGAGGGGCTGTGGCCATCTGTCAGCTGAGCGCCATGCAGCATCCCTGCCCACCCACTCCTCTCCAGCTCTGCCGCCCACCATCCAGCACCACCGTCCCGCTATCCATCCGCCGTCTCCCTCCCACCTGTGGTCCCCACCTCATCCTCCACCTGGACACGCATGCTGTCTGTCCCTTTGCGCTTGGCCTGGGATCTGCCCTCCTGTAGGGGTGTGGCCCCTGCTCTCCTCCACAAATTCCTGACCCCTTGCCCAGGAAGGCCTCCCCAACCTCAACCTCACGTAGCTGCTCCCCTCCTTCTGCCTCAGCCTCAGGCCCCTCCTAATCATCACCAAAGGCCCCTGGCCCCATCAGCCCCTGGCCGTCAGCACTGTCCAACACTTTGTTCCCAAGAGCCCCACAGGTTAGGCCATGTCCACCTGTCCATGCTGGGGCCCAGCGTGCTCAGTGCCAACTCACAGAGGGGGTCAGGCTGACGGATCCTTGGGACGGACACCCACAGGAGGTGGGAGGCTGCCCCCTTGGCCGGGATCGGGGCGGGGGGTTGGCCCGCCCTGTGCAGGTGTGCGGTGGAGCCTGGACTGGGCGGAGGAGAATTCAGCCCTGTCTCCCTGCCTCCTCCCCACCCCGTGGCCCTTCCCCTGTGGTGGGGCAGGTGGACACACATGGCTAGAGCAGGAAAGGGCCAGCCATCCGAAGCCAAGCGGGTTTCTGGGGCCTGTCCCCCAGGAGCTGGCCCTGCACTGTGCTGGTCCCGTCCCTTGGCCGACCCCCGGAAGGCCACCTGCTCCTCCCTGGTTTCTTCCAGTGACTGACTTTGGAAACAGTTCAATCTGCAGCACAGCCGCGGGGGCAGGAACGCCGTGCTCCTTCTTTTTCCTTGTGGTTTTCAGGCGTGTACTTCGGGGCCATTTGGTGCTGTTTGTGGACTGGCGTGTTTCAATCACTCTGGGCCTCTCCCCCGGCCACAGGGACAGACGGGAGGCGCCTTACGAGTATCACTGCCGTGCGGACACTTCTGTTGATTTAATTTGATTAGATCCCACGGAGAGCGCCACTGGCCCACATGCGCGTTTGCATATTGAAGTGAGTTATAGCGCCCTGGGTAATGGACGGAGCTTGTTTTGTGGTGAGAATGGCCGTCAAGAGCCCAGGAGGGGGCCCATCCCAAAAGTTTGCTTGCGTCAGGAGTTTGCCACTCGTGTGTGTTTTCTAATAGGAAAAGTTTTCTAAAAGGAAAAGGCGCGGCTGAGGTGTGAGCAATGCTACTGCAGTGGCTGCCAGGGGTGAAATTCACTCCAGCGCCTGCGGAACGTTCCAGAGACACATTCTCCCTGTGCTGCTGTGTGTCCTGCCTGCCTGCCTGCCTCAGGTGGGAAGCCCGGCACCGTGGATGAGGGGCACTCGGGTCAGCCACGCTGAGTCAGGGCTGGAGCAGGTGGTTCTGGGAAGGGCTTCAGAGGAGAGCCCCTCTCCAGCCTCTTTCCACTTCCTGGTGCCCGCCCTGGCCTCCCCGGGCCTTCCTCTCCCCGCAGAAAGCTCCATCGTCCTCCCAGCCATGGCACAGGCCTTCTCTGGTCATTTCCCATAGGCCCATGCAGCCATCAGGAGAAAGGGGGGTGGGCAGGCAGGGCTGGAAGACCCTGGGATGGCCTCTCCTCACGCATGGCCTGCTCTCGCGTTCCCTGCCTGCATACATCGGGGGTTGTAAGTTGCTGCTGGGAGCCCAGGGACCGGAGCTGCTGGCTCCTTGATGTCCCTGCCACCCCAGGAGCATCCTCATCCTGCCCGAGGCCCTGTTCTCACCCGGCTGACTGTAGCTGTCGAGAACCATCCTGTTTTAGGGACCGCCCTGTATCAGACAGCTTCTCCAGACATGGACAGCCGCTCTCTGTCTCTGGTCAAGAGGCCCAGGTCACCTTTGGTCAGTGTTTTGAAGAAATCTCAGCCAAGCAGCCTCCCGTGGTCCTCGGGGCCCCTGTGCTCTCCCAGGCCAGGCACAAGCTTCCTGCTTGCAAAGACCTCCTGTCTACCTCCTCAGCTCTGCGGGGAGCATGACCCTCAGACTCGGGGTGAGTGGGCTAGAGTACAGGTGGCACTGTGGAAAGGAGCTTCAACCACTAACAGCCACCACCCCGGATGGTCCTGCACCTCACATTCACTGAAGTCTTCATGGTTTGGGATCCCAGGGGCAGCCCTTGCCCACTGCGCTACCTCACAGGGGCTGAGATGATTCTAGAACCACAGGCAGAACACGGGGTCTGCTTCTCCTTCTGCAGGTTGGAGACGGTGTCCGTCCTGCGTGTGGGTTTGTCTTGGAGACCATGCAGTCTGGCCAATCTGCGGCCTCCACGGTCCACGCTCGCAGCATCGCAGACCCCCTCCTGTCCCTCCAGCCATCAGAGGGGATTAAAATTAACAGCAGTCATGACGCAGGGGAGGACAGCCTCTAGCCGAGGCCACCGTCTCACAGCAGGAGGCTCACAATCAAATTCTAACAAAAGGTCACATTTGCAATAAGTAGGAAGGAAATGTGAGTAATTGGTCCGGAGCCGTTAATACCTCTGCGGGCCCTGCGAGCAATCTGATGGAGTTGGAACCTTTTTGCTCAGGTAATTAAAAATGAGATTTCATGATTCATTAAAATGAGGGCAGGAGAGGTGTTTTCTCAGATGCTGTGATGTTATCAAAAGAGGAGAGTGCTCCCGCAGCCTGGCGCCTGTGTTTATTCATAAAAGATACTCCGCCTTGCCTTCCCCCTGGAGGGAGGCTTCCCCAAGCATCGGTGGGACACCACCATGAACCCCACAAGGTTCCAGAGAGTCAGACCTCAAGGATGGAGTTTGGGAGGAGAAATTGGCAGGCCGGGATTCTAACCAAGTCCTGAGCTGCCTCTTCACGTGAGAGATCATTTCTAGACATGATTCCAGGAGAAGAGGAAGGGAACAAGATGGAGTAGCTCCCTGCTCACCAGTCCTTCCCCAGACAAAGGGTGGCCCGCGGCAGCAAGTGTCCTTGGTGCTGAGGAAGCGGACCTGCAGGCGGGCCAGTTTGCAGGGACTGGCTGAGCGACGATGTCACGTGCTCTCGGTCTTCATGACAGGCCCCAGAAAATCAAGATGAAAACTTTGTACTGTGCGATCCCACCATATATAAACCAAGGTGAAACGCCACTTCTAAAAATAAGATACAACAATGGAAATGCATCATTTTTATTTGTATTATTCTTACCCCCTCCCATTCCAACTCCGGAGATAGCGCAGGCCTTTTTCAAACCCCATCGTGAGGACAGTCTGCTGCGTAGAAGACAGGCAGAATCTCAATCCAGCTGAGTGCCCGCTGTCGGCATTGCTTCTGTACTGTCCTCGAACTGTGAATGAAGACTGAGCTGCTGGTTAGCCACCGCCAGGGGACAGCGGCTCTGGTGGTCCCTTGAGCTTTGATGGCCTCTTTCCAACTTTGGTGACATGAAAGCTGGGTGCCAAGGTTCATTCTGCAGAGACCAGACGGGGCACCATTATCAGAAACCCAAAGGTGCAGGTCTGGGTCCCCGTGGTTCACAAAGACGCAGGAACCCCAGTGCCCTTGTCTTCTTCCACATGATAAGTTCTTTTTTATTGTTTAAAAGAGGAAAAAAAATTATGCTGTGCCAGATCTTTATTTTTTTATGATACTGGAGATTGAACCCAGGGGCTTTCTACCTCTGAGCTACACCATTGGCCCTGTTTTATTTTTTATTTTGAAACAGAGCCTCACTAAGTTGCATAGGGCCTCACTAAGTTGCTGAAGCTGACCTCAAACTTGCGATCCTCCTGTCTCAGCCTCCCAAGTCCTGGGATTATAGGTGTGCACCACCATGCCCGGCTAGATCTTTATTTTTTTTAAGGCATATTTTCTTGGTAAGCATAATTCTTCATAAGATTCATTTAGCCAGGCATGGTGGCACATACCTGCGATCTCAGCCTCTGGGGAGGCTAAAGCAGGAGGATCACAAGTTCAAGGCCAGCCTGTGCGACTTAGTGAGACCCTAGTTAGCAGTCTTTTTTAAAAAAAAAGCTGAGGAAAAAGAAATGTTGTACTTCATGTTTTCTCCGTTTATTTGCAAGCTCTTTCATTTGACCTGTGGGTGAAATTAGCTGTGAATTTTGAAAAAGACAAGCTCTGCAGAGAGACAGGGTTCTTGTCCCGAGGCCTGGGGGGAATGGTGCCATCTGGGGCTCCCTCTGCCTCGCTGCACTGAGTCCCATTGTGGGGCGACTTTGTGTCAGCGATCCTCATCTGTCTCTTAGCTTCAATGGACATGTTGGATACAGCCAGTCACTGAGGGCCGGGTACTGATGACTCGGTTCTCCTGCCCCAAAGACAAGCACCCGGACAAGCCTTAGTTTTGAGGACTCCACGCCCCGTCCCTCCCCCACGGCCCCCACACCTCCTATCTGAGGGTTTGCATTCCTTCCTAGGGGCAGTAGGTGACAGATGACAATCTAAAGGCCTCTGGTGACGGTGGATGTGCGAGTCCTTTGCTCAGAGATCTTTGAAAAACACCCATCTACTCTGGGCAGCTGTGCAGGGGCCCCTGCACCCCCCCCCCACAGTGGCCTGGTTTTGTAGGGACGTCCTGTAGACACTGTGGCCGTTCCATGTCCCAGTGCCAGCACCACCCCCTTGAATTTTGGGGACTTCCTGTGGGTCCCTGTTGGGGTGTTCTGTCTCTCCCACCCTGTACCATCCTCCCAGTCGGCCATCTGTCCTCATGTCCTCCTCCCACCCTTCCTTGAGAGCTTGCAGGGCTCCTGGTGTGGCCGCCCTGTCTTTGCCTTGGAGTGTGTGTGTGGGGGGGGCGTGCTTCTTAGTGGAGTCTCCAGGGCAGGGCCAGGACTCCCTTCCTTGCTGGGGACCCTGATGCTCCCACTGAGGCCCGTGTCAGGTGAGACAGGATGGGTTCCACCCAGGCTCCCCGGCTCCGTCCACTGAAGGATGACACAGGTATGATGGGAGAGGCAAGGGCTGGTCCCACACACGGGACTCGCCCCAACACCTGGAAGAAAGGTTGCGCTGCAGCTGAGCCAGCCCTGCGTGCCCTGTGCCCGTGTGCGGACAGGCAGTGTGGGCTTGCACACTCACGGCATCACACTGCCCCGGGCAGCCAGGGAGAGGGCCTTGTGCAGAAGCCCAGCCTCAGCCTGCCAAGACTCCAGGAGGCGGGGAGAGAGCTCTGCGCTTCTCGTGGAACCAGGATGGCAGCCAGGAGCCCCCATTCTAACAAGCCCCGGTGACCAGCCCTTTGCCAGGACAAAAAGTCCTTGTCCCGCACGCCCGCCTCTAACACCACAGCTTCGTTCTTACTGGGTCTCCTGAGTCTCCGCGTGGCCTCAGTGTGCAATGACGGCTGGCCTCAGGCTCCAGGGTTCAACCCACCTTCCCACCGGAGACTCGCCTGGTGGGGCGGGCGCATGAGCTGAGGCCTGGGGCTTTGCAGCGTGCTCCCTGTCCTGTGGATTCTCATAGGTCCTGCAGGGCTCTGCCCCTGCTGGGAAAGGGACTCTTTTGCAGACTTGTCCCAAGGAGCCAAATGAGCCAGCAGCAGTAGCCACCCTCCAGCTGGCGTGCCGAGGTCTAGGGGTACTCCCTTCTCCACGTGGCTGCTTCCCCTGGAGACCCTTCAGCAAGGAGGTTGGGTGAGAGGAGGCATTCTGGAGTTGCTTCAGGATCCAGGTGGCCCAGGCCTTCCCATCCCTGTGGCTCCCGCCCAGAATCTCAGTGGGACTCTGCGCTCCCTCTGACGCCGACGCCGACCTGCCCCTGTCTCCCAGCCCCTGGCCTGTGCTGACCATGGCCACAGTCTGACCCACCCCCATTCCTGCTTCTGTTCTCTTCCAACCCCAGAGCTGGGCCAAAGGTTTGCACAGCGCTCCCGGGAACTCGTGGATACGCAGCACGCCTGCCGCCGGTTCACGCCACAGCCAGATGAGCTAACACGAAAGGGTCTGGCCACCATCAGGACCCCCCGCAGATATTTCAACCAGGACAATTTTCCTTTTAACCCAATGTTGAACTTTTAAATGCAGGTGAAAGAGAAGATACGTTTCAATTATCAGCCGCATCTACTTAGCAAGTTATGTCTGCATGCACATATTTTAATATAATTATTTCAGATAAATCACTATTGGAGTTCTATTACTTTTAAACAGAACCAAATGAGTCTGGTACAGCACAACAAATTCTTCGTTCTTTAAAAATATATTAATCATTTCAAAATGGGAAGTCATCTTTGTGTTAATATGACTAGGAGTTAGTATATGGAAACCAAGCTAATTTGCTACTTATATATAGGTACTACTTATACAATGTATTAATATAAGATACATAATAATCATAATAAGAGTCCACATTTGTATATTAATTTACAATTTCCAAAAGACTGATGGATTCTGGCTTGTGCTAATCCAAAGATTCAAGACTAGTCGAGTTTTCCTGTGACAGCGAGAGTCTGTAGATCGGGTCCCTTGTCACTCAAAGATTTAGAGAAAATCTCTTCCTTTATGAGCAGCAGGGTAATTATTTTCATCCTACTGTGAATTAAAGGTACTTGTTAAAGTCAGTTCTCGTGATTTATTTCCTGCCCTCTTTGCAGGGGAACTCCGGGGCCTGGGGCAGGGAACAGCCTGGATGCAAGGCCAGGCAGACATGCAGGTGCGCACCTCTGTGAAACAGACGGCTGCGTGACAGGGCGGACCCGGCTCCCTCTCATACCCTCTGCTCTGCTGCAAGTTGTACAATACTGAAGCTCCGGGGCAGTGTTTCCAGGACACCAGAGGAACACGCACGCCCGACACAGAAACAGCATTTTGTCACACGAGGTAGATCAGGCATCTGTGGGTCTGGCCTGGCCAGAGTGACCTTGCCCAAGCCTGGCCAGGCAGGTGACCCTGAAGATGGCTTGCTCCTGGGTTTTCCTGTTCAGCTCCAAGCAAGTATTTAGGACCAGGACCTAAGCCATTTCCCAGCTGGGACAAGCGCGGTCTGATCTGTTGTGGTGGGTGAAATGTTGTCTTGGACCTCCGCTCGCTAAAGTGTTGATCTTGTGCAGGACGAGCCTGTGAGAGCTGGGGGCCAGTGGGGGTCCACTTGGTCAACTTCTAGGAAGGGTAGCCCCAGACTCCCTCGGCACCACTGCAGAGACAATACAATCATTCTTAAAGGGGTGATATGTATGTGAGTGTGTGGTACTAGGGATTGAACCCAGGGCATTCTACCTTCAAGCTTTTATTTTGAAACAGGGTCTCACTAAGTTGCTGAGGGGCTCTCTAAGTTGCTGAGGCTGTCCTGGAACCTGTGATCCTCCTATCTCAGCCTCCCAAGTACCAGGATTACAGGCGTGCACCACCATGCCTGTGGGTGATATATCTTGAAAGGCGAGGGGTTCTCCGGTGCCTAATTAGTAGAGGCTCATTTCTCCTAGTTTCAAAAGAAATATATTTTGAGGAAGATTTTAGCTCACCTGGGGGTTTGTATCAGAAAATTTCTGCGGCTTATAAAGTCGTTTGTTATTTTGCTGTGATTTTATACACAATGGAAGGGTGAGGAAAAGGTCACCCATAACTCTGCCGCTGCATTTTAGCTTGGAAAAATGTAATATTGATCGATAAGAAAATGGAAAAAGCACGACTATTAGCGCCTTACTTGATCTTCTGCGACCTTTACCCACCACGTCGATTTTATTCTTAAATGTTATGTCTCCTGCTCGAAAGGGTTGTCCTGTTTAGTCCCTTATTTAATTAATACATGATCTTCTTCACTCTCTCTAATGTCGGAACAAGCCATTTTCCTTGATCTCCTCGTTGAACCGTTGTCCTCGCGCCATATTTTCTCCACTAGCCAAGCCGGGTCACGCCGCATTTGGTTTGTGTGCAGCCACTGTGGCGCCGTCGGCAGACTTTCCCACCCTCTCCTGCGGGATGCTGGGATCTCGCTGCTTGCTCACCGACAGCCCTGTGCAGGGGCCGCTCCACCCGGTGCTGGCCTGTCTGTGTGTGCTGGGACGCCAGGACTAAAGGACAGCAGGACCCCTCCTCTGCGGGGCAAATGGTGCAGCACCTTCGTGCCCAGGGAGGACCAACCTGTAGGACTGAGGGAGGCCATGTGGCCTGCAGGAGTGCCAGCCTCGGATGCAGCGGGGTGTAGGACACACCCCAGGATGGTCCAGGCCAGACCCCATCCCGGAGGGCATTGGTGCGGCTGACAGTCTGAGCCAGCCCCTCTGTGTGCAGCCCCAGCCCCGGATCCTCAGGTATAACTCATCTCAGTTCCTCTGAGACCTGCAGAAGGGGCAGGAGGTTGTGCAAAAGCTGGGGTGCAGAGACGAGGACCCCGAGACCTGATGATAGCTGAACTGAGGGTGTCAGGGGCTTAGCAGGGTCAGGGACATGTTTGATGGGACCTGCACTAGGTTGAATAGTGTCCTCCGAATTCATGTTCACTGGAACCAGAGAAGGTGACTGCATTTGGAAACAGGGTTGTTGCTGAAGTGTTTGGGTGAGATGAGGTCTACTGGCTTGGCCCTCATCCCATGTGACCGGGGCCCCTGGGAGGGGGGTGTGGACACAGATCCTGGAAGAATGCCACGGAGAGGCAGGGATGGGGCGAGGCGTCTGCAGCCAAGCAGCACTAGGGCTTGCCTGGCCCGGGAGAGAGGCCCGGGTTGATCCCCCAGAGCCTCCGAAGGCACCACCATCCCTACCCCCGATCTCGGGCTGCTCACATCTGGAATGGCGAGAGAAAAAGTTCCGCTGTCCCAGACTCTACTCCATCTGTGGCCTCGGTTAGAGCAGCCCAGGCACCCTCCTTCAGGCTCACAGAGAAGGGCTCCCCGAGGCTGCCTCAATGGGAAGTTGTGGGGGAGTGGGGACCCCTCTCCCCATGTTTCTCAAAGTGGGGGAGCAACAGGGAGGAGAGAGCCCGGGGAAGCCAGCTGGGGCACACTGCTCCCCAGCGGCCAGGCCAGGCCCTGTCTGCTTCACAGCGGTCACAGGTCGTGCCAGGGCTGAGGTCGGGAGGGTCACTGGGTGACCTGTTGCCAGGCTGGGCACACACTCCGGTTGTCCGGGGTGTGAGGCCCTGGAGTCACCTGAAGTCACTCAGCTATCTCTAGACCAGGAAAGGCGGTTCCACGCTGGCCACTTCCAGGGTGGGTGACACGGTGGGCGTCTGTGTGCTATGCGCACCAGGCTGCCCCCACACACTGCCAGGGGACACCTGTCCCTGGGGAGCTGGGCAGGGACCATGCAGGTGGCAGAGGCTTGCCTTCAGTACCCTCCTCCCTCTTGGACGGAACACTCCCCACAGCCTCGCGGTCCCTCAGAAGGTGGCCTCACTTCCAGCTACACCAGCTACACCTCCGCCACCTGTTCGGTGACTGCACGGCTGGAGGCCAGTGTGGGCCTGAAGTGGAAACACAGGTGGCTTCCTTTGGACAGGACGCTGGGCCCAGTGACCCCCTGACCCAGGAGCCTGTGGATACACGGACTGGGTCCCAGGCAGGGCGTCCAAGCCACTCCTCACAGGGCTGTCTCAATGCTCTTTGCAGACCCCTGTGCGTCCTGTCCCTTCTCAGGGACGGCAGGGAGGAAGGATGCAGATAAGGCCTCCCGGGGGAGCTGGGTTATCTGGCGCGACCTTTGGAGAAGCTGAAAGAGGAGTGTTGTCACCCACAGGAGATAGAGGGGTCGCTTGGCTGGGAGCGGCCACCAGGCATCCTGAGCGGTCAGAGGCAGGGTCCCGCGAAGACAGCCTGGGCTGGGGCCCTGGCCCGGCCTGTCAGCGCGTCAGCTCACGCTGCGACTCCAGACACCCAGACAGCCGGCCTCCGGGCCACGCATGAGTGCCCGCATGAATTGCTTCTGAAAGGAGGTTGGAGGCTGGGTAGTCGCTGCTCGGGCCCGGCCGTGCTGCCTGTCCGCAAGCGCACAGCCAAGCAGGCATGGCAGGTGGCGAGGTCCCGCAGCCATCATGGAAGGGAAGCGTGACGGGACCTGGCCTGCAGACCCACCAGGCAGGCGGGGAGGACAGCCGCTCACTGCCGCGGAGGGAGAAGCTGTTTACCTTAGACGTGGCGCTCACGACCATTATGGAGACAAGAGAGGCTGTGGCGGGGCGATCGGAGGAAGAGGCTTCATGCTGGGTTTAGTCGATCTATGTTGTTTCAATTTCCAGACAACACCAAGAACATCGGAAGGGCAAAAGTGAATTGTTTGTTTAAAAAATGGAAATTTTGATGGGCTGTGGGTTCTGTGTTCATTGGTAAATAGTCTCCTGTGTATAAAAGCCTTTAACACAATCCCCACTTATTCACACCAAAAACAGCACCCCCAAGTCCAAGAAACAGGTTAGCATTCATGTGATGGTCAGAGGGAAGCAGAAAGCCAGCTTTTCCTGGGTAGCTGGTGCTTTGAAATTCCCAGAGATTGGTTAAACAGCGGGCAGAGCGGTGCCCCTCCAGGCCCTGTGTCTCTGAGGGGCCACGATGAGCACACTCGACAAGGCACGTGTGAGTGCAAGACTTCCCCCACCTACAATTCAAGGCAGCTTGACACACACTCACAGGCGGTGCATTTGATTAAGCAGCCTGCACTTGTGTGGCATAATTCATTCCTGAATAGCAACCACTTCACAATAAAAATGACTTCATGTTGCTGGTGGAGTCGTAACCGGGTTTTATATCATTATAAAGGTGCCCTGACAATATTTTGTAAGGAACATTTTATTACTCATACCTACACATGTGTTGCCAAAATGGAAATAATTTTTCAGGGTAGAAGAGGCATGATTTATAATCTTTTAAAGGTATGTTTTCTGGATTATAAATTCCATTCTAGTTTAAAAACGTATCAAAATAATAACAAAACAATATCTTGATATGCAACTGAGGGGGGAAAGTATTTTTAACCAACATACATCTTTAAATTACATTCTGTAATCTCCACTAAAAAAAAGACTGAATTTCAGTGAACCCAGAAATATGTTTGCTATTTGCACATATCAACCCCTATCAGAATGTGGAAGCCGTTGTGTGAATACTTAACTATTATAGGAAGAGAGTTTACAAATAAGAACTACGTCAACTACTATGCTGAGCACAAGAAGGAGGGAAGGGGGAGGGAATGGGGGTGGAAATTGGGGGGAGGGCTAATTAACCGATGTGTGCATGTATACTTGTACCACCCTGAAACCCATCAAGATGTATGATTACAATGCACTAATAATAATAAAAAAAAGAACTGCGGTTCTGCTATGGTGTGTGGAGGAGGCATGCACAGGTGGGAAAACAGGCACCCAGCCCAGGGAATCCGATCGGGAACCTGGGTGAGGGCAGCCAGGAGAATCGGGAGAAACGTACTGATTTGTAGATTTCAACCTGGAGCACTTGCATTGTTCTCTGCAGGCTGCACGTGATCATTCAGTGCAGTGCAGCGCTCTGAAAGTGGTGTTTTGGGTTTCCTCCTTTTCTCTGAGGATCCTTGCTCTTAAAATTATTACTCAATGGCGAAACAAGACCTTTGGCAATTCAAACAAAAATGTTTAACTTTTCATACTTTTATTGGTGCATTGCAATGATATCATAGTGAGGTTCAAAGTGATACAAACTTACATGCACACAACACTTGTTGTGTTTCTCTCTGGATCCCACCCGGTTCCTCCCTCCTCCCTCCTCCCTCCTCCCTCCTCCCTCCTCCCTCCCCGTACATACTAGTGAGCTCGGCAGTGAAAACTTCATATATGGACATAGTATATTTGAAGGGTTTCTTTCCTCACCTTGTGGAACTTTCTCAGGCTCTGTCCAGTTGCCTCCTGCAGGAGATTTACCCCGTGCCTTCTCTCCTTCTCCCCCATACAAAGCAGCCTATAAACAGGTTTGGATAGGAGCAATACCTGGCCTATATTGGCAGAAGCGATGCTCACGTATTTATGCACATAAGCACCCTATGAGTAATAGGGTTGCAGCCTGCCTTTTCCCGGGGATGCGAGAGGCGGCATTGTGAAGGTCACAACACTACGTGAGATAGTAGCCAGGGACATGATTAATTAATTCAGCTTTGTAGCTGCAGGTGCCGATTCACAGATGCTCAGGTGTCTCTCGCTGGAGCACACACAGGTCCCCGGGAGGATCCACAGCCCACGGCCACACTATCCATTCAGCGCTGCACACGGAGATCCTTCCGTGTCCAGGTGCTGTGCCAGTTTTGGCCACATTCTGGAAATACAGGAAATAAATAAGCAGCAGGGGATTCCCTGATGAGCACACTTTCCCTCTCTCAGTGCACTTGCTCAGAGTCGAGTTTTCCTGGAGAGGCGGATATGGCAGTCACGGACTCCTCGGCCAAGAGGTAGCACCACTCTGGTGTATTAATAATTAGCCCATGGTGCCTTGCGCTATCAGCCACTTCCCATATTCCTGCGTGCACTGCTCATGTCCTGGCGTCTACATTTAACCTGGAAGCCTTCTCTCGCCTGAGCTTTCTGCAGCCCTTCCTACTATAGAACAGCCTCCTAGGAATGACTCCACTAAAGGAGCCGCTTCGCTAGAATCTGTAAGGCGCCTTCCATGAGGACCCTGACTACAGGGTCTGTGAAGATGGGGCTGCAGGGCCCTGTGTCCCCCCCTTTTTGTACTGGGGATTGAATCCAGAGACATTCTGTCTCCAAGGTACATCCTAGCCCTATTTTATTTTTCATTTTAAAACAGGGTCTCTAAATTGCCAAGGCTGGCCTTGAACCCGTGATCCTCCCGACTCAGTTTCCCAAGTCTTAGGATACACCACCATGACTGGCTTGGACTCTGTTTTTGGGGTGTCTGGGGAGCCTAATCCGACTGTTTTCTGAGGAGGAGTGTGGAAGATTGCGTGATGGATGGAGTGTGAGGTTTTAGGTTACTGACTGGAAGTGATCCCAATACTTAGAACTCAGGAACTTCTTTCCCTCCGTATGCCATCAGTGTAACACATCAAGTCTTCTGGAAGACACAGTAAGAAGGCCTCCAATGGTCCCCAAGCACCCGTGCTCCACCGGCAACTCCTCTTGTCCTCCCTCACATTGGGTGCACAGGGCATGAGGTCTTACGGTGTGGGGACTGGGGACTGTGGCCACTTGCTCTCTCTCCTGGACCCCCAGGGCACTCTGGGGAGTGGGGAGGGCAGAGGTGGGTCACACTCTTGGAGGTGGCCTTGTCCAGAACAAGCCTGTGTTGTCCTCACAGCTGTTATCTGTGACGTTTTCATACAGGCACAGGTTACTAATATGATGCCCATTGGGGGAACTCCAGGGGCCTTGGAGGGGAAGCCCGTGTTCAGAGAAGGAAGCGGTTTACTGGGAGTTTGAGTTTAAGCCGGTCCCTGCCTGCCTCTGTGCTCCCCATGAGGGAGATTTGCTCACCAGGAAAATGTGGCATTGGGCACCCCCCCCCTCGAATGGTGAGTGGAGAGCCTGGCACCCGCAGGCTGGGCCTGTGCTTGGTGCCCCGCCCCAACCCCAGCAGGCAGTAGCATGGGTACCTGGTGCGCATGGTGGCTCTTGGAGGCAGCACCGCCACCTCCTCACAGAGCATCCCTTCCCCACCCACCGCTTTCTCTCCTGGAGAGCCGAGGGCTGGCCCGAAGCTCCGTGGCCACTTGTCACTTCAATCCCAGCGCTGTGGAGTAGCTGGAGTGTGATGGGAGCTCCCTCCTGGGTCCCGCTTGCTCATGGTTTCCTCATGGAAACCATGGAAACTTCAGTCCTCATGGGATGAAGGAGCTGTGCTGGTGGAACAATGAAGGCAGCTGGGCCACCCCCACCTGAGGCCACGAGTGTCCCTCGAGGGCAGTCACCCGCCTGGCTTCTCCTCACCACCTCCCCTCCCAGGGGGTTGGGCCCAAAAGCTCCTGTAGCGAGAGCTGGAGATGCTGGGCCGCAGCATCCACTGCCAGCCAAGCGCAGGCCTGGACTGGGGACCAGGCGGCCAGGAAGGCGGGAGCCGCGAGCTCAGCTCCTGCACCTGCCCAGCAGATGGCCGCCACTGCCAGGGCTCCGAATGTGGGACCCCGCCCCATGCAGAGTGTTCCTCCTCTAGCCCTGTCCCTGAGGCTCGCCTCTGACCCTGACCGCTGGCCCGTCTCACTGCCCACCCCCGACTCCCCACCTGGGCATCTCCGCCGAAGCCGACCCTCCCTGTGATGCTGGTTTGAGGCCACCTGCACCTGCATGGCGGGGCACAGGCCACCTCCTTGGGTGTTTGCTCCTGTCCCCCAGAGGAAGGCCGTGTCGTGTAGCCACCCGAAGGCACTGATTCTCCTTGGTGGGCCCGTCCGCTGGGCAGGGATCTTCTTTGGTCAAGCTGGAGAGAGCTTCCACGAGACGAGGGACATGGGTGGGCTGGGGTGCGTCAGAACGGCCCCTCGCCTCCCTCACCCCCTGGGACCACGAGGCCAAGGTAAAGCTTGGGAGGACCTTGCTGGGGCTGTGGGAGGTGCAGGGCAGGAGCTGACCATGGAGGATCTGAGGCAAAGGCTCTGGAGGATGGTCTCACCATGGCCCAGCTGTGAAAAGGGGGTGACAGTGATGACCTGCATCCTTATGGTCACACAGAGGACACCATCAACTTCCTGCCATCCATTTCAGCACAGTGGCTTCCTTTATAATGTGTTGCAATTACGTCAGAATCGCCAAACCCAGCGTAACTATATTCTTTACCAATCAGATTTCCTTTATAACGTTAACTGTGTGAAGGAAACTTGGGGAGAGAAACCACCAACATTGTAAGAGAAGACGATCTATAACATCCTTTTGCTGAAGCTAAACGAGGCTTCAGTCAGACCTCTTGTCTCCACTTTTCTGCCATGAACCTCTGACCATTTTTAAATACAGCACATTTAATTTCCAGGTGGGAATTTGTCCTCCGTGTGGGCTGACTGGGAAAAGCAGCCCACACCGTGCTCACAGCCCTTCTCAGAAGACCGAAGCTAAAACCTCCAGCCTCACAGAGACAGGCAGGTGCTCTAAGGGTTGACAGATGATTTCAGACTCCTCTGGACAAAGCGCAGGGGGACAGAGGGCTTCTGGCTGGAGTTGCCACTGTGCCCAAGAAAAGCTGGCTCCTGGGGACCATTGTCCAGGACAGGTCCCCTCCCTGGTCAGCGGATGTCCCCAAGAGAAGCAGTAACTGTGTCCCTTCCCAGAGCCCCCCAAAGCTGGGGCCCTTCACTGCAGTTCTCAGGGTTTGGTGTCTGGCATAAGTTGTACACACATGCATGCACCCACATACACACTCACACAGATGTGTACATGCTTATCCTGCATGCACAGACCCTGCCACACACATTTGCACACATGCACACTCACACTCAGTATCACACTCACACCCAGCACCGTCCACTGATGGAGCCTTGCCCACAGAAGCCAGTGCACCATGTCCACACCTTTAACAGTGTGTGGCCAGGAGGACGGCGGCATGAGGCTGGGCTGGCAGTTTGGAGCCAGATCCAGAAGATGGTGCTCGAGAGCAGGAGGGGCAGGAAGGGCAGGAAGGGCAGGAAGGGCTGGTCTTTCCAAAGCAGATGGAGCTCTCACTCGGTGAGGAACGAACACAGGCATGTTTTACACATGGGTTGGGAGGAGACTGTGATGCACCATTAATCAGCATGGGCCAGCACCTGCTCTCCACGGAGCCTGGACAGAACATCTTCAGAACCAGAACCGCCGAGGCTTCCACTGTGAGCTGAACTCGGATGAGTGTGCATGTATGAATGCTGTGTGTGTGCTTGTGGGCACGTGAGGACATGTGCATGACTGCACATAGGATGGTGTGTGTGCTCACACAGGAGTGTACACATGCTAGTGAATTCATGGATATGTGCACGTGTGTGCCTGCATACACATGTATACACGTGAGTGTGTGCTTGTCTGTGTGTGTGCATGTGAGTATGTGCTCATCTGTGTATGTGTGCATGTGTGTGCATGTGAGTGTGCCTGCATGCTGACCTGAGTGTGTGCACATGTATTCACATGAGCGTGCGCCCATCTTTGTGAGCCCACACATGTGAGTGTGCCTCTGTGCTTGTCTGTGTTTGCCCATGTGTGCATGTGAGCCCGTGAACTTATCTGTGTGTGTACCCGAGTGTGCAGTGTGCTTGTCTGCATGCACTTGTGCACATGGCTCATCTGAGTGTGCACATACATGTGTGTGCATGTGAGTGTGCACACACTGTGTGTCATCAGCCGCCCAGGTCTTTGGTCCTGCACTCCTGGTCTTAGACTAAATGACCAGAGAGGATGTGACACTTGGAAACAGTGGACGCCCAAGAGCTTTCTGTGTCTGGCCTCCTTATACGGGGAGCCCCCTGTGCTCTGGAGCCCTGGCCTGCAGCCTACAAGGACCTGGGCTCCCCTCTGCAGACAGCCAGGGATCCTGACGAGGCGAGTGAGCCCCACTGGTTCTGTTTGTTATTTGGCTTTCGGGTGTGTTTTCTTCTGAATAAGCTTCCAGCTCTCTCTGCTTCTAGGAAGGAGATTGGGCTCCCGGGCTGGTCTGTCCGTTGCTGAAATACTCCTCATCATTCCTATGGCTTCAGGGATGAGCAGGGCCCCAAATGCCACAGCCTCCTGAGTGATACGGCTCCACCTCCCACCTCACCTCTGCTCCCTGCAGCTCCTCAGGCCTGGGCCTTCCTCCCTCCAGCCTCCCCCCAGCCCTTCCCTGCCTCTGCTGGCTCAGGGCGCACTGAGCACTTCCAGGGCAGGAATGTGCAGCTGGGAGCACACCTGTGCAGAGGAGCCTGCAGCTCAGCCAGCGGGAGGACCTCGACCCTGCCCCCTGCTGCCTTCATTCCTTCCTCTCCTCTGTCTGCCTTTGTTCCTTCTTCTTTTCTGTTTGGTGGCTCTGTCCCAGTATGTTAAAGAAGGTGAGTCTGTTGTCCAGCAAAGAAGCAGGCTGGCTGCGTGGCACAGGCACCGAGTGCTGGGTGCCAGGACCAGCCTCACAGCAGTGTGGGATATGCCCCTTCTCTGAGAGAGGTGCTGGTGGCCAGGGAGAGGCACCGTGTTTGCTGGCAAGGGTGTGGAGGGGTCCCTGGAGCCATGGCCCTGAGGCTTGTCACGCAGGAAGCGCTAGTCCTTTGTTGTTGCTGTTACACAGTCCCATTCTACGAAGGTCCTTGGGCTGCCACAGGTGACCTCTGGCACATCTCAGAGTCTATAAAGGAATGAACCGAGGAGGGACTGGCCCAGGGTACTCTAGCGAGCTGCCTCCTGTCTTACTCATGTGTGTGTGAGAGAGACACACATGTAATTCATGCATACACGCATGTCCACGCCATGTCATGCACACACGCGCACACATGTGTAGACACACATACGTATGCATGTGTGCATACATGACCTACACCTTTGGGCCAGGGTCTCCAACACCTGGGGCTCATGGAACTTTCTGGGGCTGCTTGGAGGGTGCAGCCTGACATTCCTGGAGCCCTGCTGCCAGGGAAGCACCGTCCCTTTGGATCTCTTTCTCCCTCGGCCTCCCTGGCCTCTGCCTCACCGGCAGTGACAGCTGGGAGGCCAGGACGTGTCAGCGCCGTCACCTTTCCTCGCCTCTCCTGTCACGTCTGTGTCTCTGCCACTGCGGTATTTGGAAGCTCTTGCCGCCACAGCCCCTGCTGCAGGATGGGAGCCAGCGACTGCCAGATGACACTGTCAGCTGGCCGGAGCGGGCGCCTGACCTTGCAAGCATGTGCCGGGTGGGTGGGGGAGGGCAGCACAGAGGCCATCTGGCGCATTCCAGAGGCCTGGCTGGTGGGGACCGGCGCAGCCTCACCCCTCTGGAGTCCTCCTTCTGAGGGCTGAGAGACCCAGCCCATGCCAGGGCCCAGGACCACGTACTCAGAACCCCCTGGACTTGGAAACACCCCAAACCCGCAGCCCTGCAGCCTCCAGCGTGGGCACAGGAACATGAGTCTCTGGGCCTGTTGGGGCCCGCTGGCCTCTCCCTCTTCTGCACCTGGCCTAGGTGCCTCTGGCAGGCCAGGGACCCTCAGAGCTGCATGTGACACACATCACCAACCCAGCATGTGGGTGGAGGATTCCCTAGGGGTGCTTACGCATTGCCTCCTGCCTGGCCTGCACGGTGGGTCCTGGTGACAGCTCAGACGTCCACTGTCCACCACATGGAGGAGGTCTGGGACACTTCAGGCCCCTACTCAGCTTTTTACATGTTTATCCAGTGAGCATATGTCTTCACAATGTAAAAGAGCCAAGATGAAGTGCTTCCTCAGAGTTGGTGCAGGATTCGGTGAACTAGTCCACGGAGTGCGTGCAGCTCCACCCTCAGCCCGTGTGAGCTGAATCTCGTGCAGGGCGCTGTTGGTAGAGCGCACGCCGGGCAGATGCCAGGCACGTGGGCGCGACTCTGTTGGGCACCACTCCTGGGCTAAGAGGTCCATTGAAGTCACACTCAGACAAAGGGTGTCTTTCCATTGATCACTTAATTTACCTATGGAAACAGGCATCCCATTTTTTCACTAGAACTAATATCGTGTCTTTTTTATAGGCGCTTGATGCCAGTAATTTGCAGTAAATTTAAGTGGATTGACTAAAAGGAGCCACAGGTGTGCATTTAATTTCCGTCAAAGGGTCTAGGTTGAATTGCAAGCTGTGACTGGGTTCCGGAGCTCAGCCAGTGTGAGTGCAGGGACCCGCTGTGCTTTCCTGGTAAGCGCTTGTGGTAGGAGGAGGTGGGGCTGGCCTTCTCCTATAGTACCTGGGTGGGCGGGCAGCGTCGCCAAGGGCTCAGAAGGCTGCCCACCTGTGTCCTGCTGGAACCGAGGCAGAGCCAAACTGAGCACTTCTGTGGGATGGATGGGCTGCGGGAGGCAGGTGCGGTGCAGACCCTTGCAGCCAGTCTGCCCACCACAGCCCTGGTGGGTGTACTTCTGGCTACACTGAGGTGGGTTGACCGGGAATCTCTGGCTGGAAGAACTGCACAGAGAAGGGCCCCTGGGGCGTCACTTTGGGAGAGTCCCTCTACGGCAGTGGTGGCCTCCTGGATGTTGACAGTTCCTCTGCAGTTCCTCTCAGTGAGACCCATAGCTCTCCACCAGCGGCCTTACACCAACTTCCTCCTAGGAATTCTCAGCCTCGGTTTCCTAATGGAAAGATGTGCTCCAGGGTGTGGGGTGGGGCCTTTGCTGGCTATCCTGTGGATGGAATGCTGGAATCTCCGGGGAGATCAGCCCCTGAGGGCGTGCGCCTCCGCCTCTGCCTCCACCTCAGCTATTTTACGACTCTATGGAGCAAGGAGTTAACTTGAGGGAACTGGGGAGCAGGCCATATAATTCTTGTCCATAGACACGGTTTTAGTTTTGTCGGATGGAATGCAATTGATTATGCCCTGTGGACAGACGAGTTTTTGCAAATTCGTTTCAACATCCCTGCACTGCATATAAACCTGCTTTCCAGGACTTGACTCCCCATGCATGGGCAGGATATCCCCAGTCCCCTCTTACATGATGGGCATTGATGGCCCCTGCTCATTCTCTGCCTGCAGGAAGGTCATGGGTCACTTGTCATTCGTGGGAACATTATCCCGGAGCATCCCTTTTCCATTTTCTTTGACCTTCCACACCAGTTTTCCTCTGCCTCACAGGCACCGACCCCGGCAGTGTGCTCAGGTGGTATGCGCTTGAGGAGGGCCCTGGCTGGGGGAACCCCGAGGCCTTCCTGGGCGAAGGATTCAGGGGGCCGTGCTGAGGGTGCCAGCCTGCACGTCCTCTGAAGGGTTCACACCTGCACCCCCGCGGCGTCCTCAGAAGGGGCGAGGGGTATCTTTTAGCAGAGTGTGACCAACTACTTCTCCCCAGGGCCCCTGGTGCCTGTGCGTGAGTTGAGGAGTCTCTGCAGGAGCCAGTAGCCGGGCCATGCTCTGTGAGGGTGGCCAGGTGTTTGGCGAGGTAGCCGAGGCCAGAGACTCAAATGGCCACGTACTTGGGGTCCGTGACTGCAGGAGTCTCTCTGGAGGTGGGGAGAGAAGCTGCCTCTTCTCTCAGCCTCTGAGAGGTGATGTCCACAGGTCCCAGGAGATGTGCTGTTCCCAGTGTGCCTGGGAGGTGTGATCCACGCCCTGCCCAGGCTCTTCTTCACAGAGCCACAAATCTCTGGCCCGGTGCTTACAACCACTGTGTAGCTAAATGGCGCTGCCTATTATTGCAAAGCAAATAAATGGTTATTTTGTTTTGCAGATTACATGTAATTGTGCTTGGACTGTGTCGGCTTCAGGTTTAATTGGTGTGTAGGCTGCGAGGCATGAATTACGGCACGCGTAATTTATTTATGCAATAAAATTTACCGTTAACTGAGAGAGGAAAAATAAAGAGAAAAATAATATGTTTTACACCATAATTACATAATAAAGTTTGAATGAGAAATATTGCTCGGCCCACAAACTTCCTCTGGCCTGAGAAAAATCAGGAAGTGAGCCCTAGAGTCTTAGGAGGGCAGATCTGATGCCAAGTGCCAGCCGGATTGGGTCGGGTTTGGGGGGGTTGCTGAGAAGGAAGCCACCTTGCATGGCGTGGGGTGAAGTGTGCAGACCAGGAAAGCTGAGACACAGGAACACAGGATGCGTGAGGAGACAGGGAAACTTCATCTCATCTTAAAATGGATCTTGAAAGCAGCTCACTAGATAGGCCGCTGCTTATGCAGAGAGAAAGAGACAGATCACTACCCGGAGCTTCCTCTGTTTATCCCAGAGGACGATTGCCCTGCTGGAGTTTGGGAGGACCCTGGAGCTGGGATGTTAATCAGCGCAGTCTGGCTCCCACGTGACTCTTTCTGTAAAGAGATGTTCCATGTGAGTCTTCCCAAGACTCACCTTTCACCACTGGCTTGCAGCCTCATAGCCCTGCTGAGGACGCCGGACAGCAGAGAAGCCTGGCCAAGAGACCATTTGGGGCACTCCTGGCTGGTCAGTGTCACTCCACAGTCCTCCTGGATGGTTGGTGTCCCTCCATGGCCCTTCTAGGCCCACCAGTGTCCCCGACATGACCCTCTTGGCTGGCCAGTGTCTCTCCATGGCCCTTCTGGCCTGGTTGTGTCCCCCTATGGCCCTTCTGGCTGGCCAGTGTCCCTCTGCAGTCCTCCTGGGCTGAGGGCTCTTCCCTGAGCAGAGAGTAGTTTCCATGGGGGAAGGGGGTCCCCTTACTGCAGCTCAACTCAAGTTTCTCCTCCATGCAGGAAGCACCCACTGGCTATAACCTCAGCGGGAATCTTTAACTCAGGATTGATGGTCAGGGAGGCTTCCAGGGCCCTGGCGACAAGGACACCAGCAAGACCCAGGACTCCACAGTGGGTGACGGAGGACGCCAGCAGGGCGGGTTCCTTGGCTCTGCCCCTGGTCAGGGCCTCCCTCTCAGACCCAGCTGGCCTGATGCCTGCCCTCTGTGCCATTACAGCTGCTACTGGGACAAGGGAGGCCCGCAGAGCGCTGCCCACCGTCCCTGTGAAGAGTCCAGTGGACACTATTGCGAGGGGGGACTTGATCCAGGGACCAAGGGAAAGCCGCCGAGCAGAGGGAGAGCGCAGCCCAGCAGCTCAGCCCGGCTTGACCTCACTGGAGTGCTCCGAGAGCCCTGAGCCCTGGACCTGCCAGGGACGGTTCTCCCCCACCTGTGGCTGTGACCGTTCTGGTCTGAGAAAAGCTGGGAGCTTGGAGGAGAGGTCACCACGGTGCTGTCATGCGCCCCTTAGCGACGGGACCATCCTGAGAAGTGCACTGGGAGGCGGCCTCATCGTGCAAACATGCTAGAGTGCTAAACACTGATGGCATGGGCTGCTGGTTCCCACGGCCTCTGGATGCTACCAGGAGACACAGCAGCTTGGGTGCGTAATGTGGCAGACTGTTTATAGTAAACCTTATAATAAGTAGGACTGCAGCCTAAAGTAACGCACCGTACAGTAAGCACAGCAGCCAATGGCAGCCTTCGCACCGTCATCAAGCACTGCGTAACTGTGGTGCTAGACCTTCGCACTCGCACGCTGGCGGCCAGGAGATTGGCTCACCCAGCATCACCACAGACAAAAGAGGAGGGGCTCTGTCACTCTGATGGGCCACAGCCATGGCGCCAGCAGGGTCAGGGACTTCTCAGGTCTGTTATGATCTCCTGGGACCACCATCATGTGCGTGACCCATCGTTGACCCAATGTCTTGATACAGTTCACCACTGTGTTTTGGTTTTTAATGGAAGTTTGTCCATCCTTAGCGCCCATCAAAGTCAAGAAGGCATCTCACCAGCGCCTCGTCCTGCCCCACTCCCACACGTTCCAACAGGCAGCGTGGGCCCTGTCAAGCCTGAGTCCTCCGACACTCCATGCTCCATGATGAAGGTCGGGCAGGCGATGGCGCCGCCCTGCTGCCCGCTGGATGGGAGGGAGGCACTCAGCCCGGAGCTCCTGCTGGAATGAACCGTCCTGCTTGCAGGATACAGAAATGCACCCGTTGATGACAGCGCCCAAAGGAAAAAGAAGCCAACCCTGCTTCCCAGCCAACCCTGCTTCTTGGTGACCCTCCTGGCCAGGGTCGCCAAGTGACCTACTGTGTGAGGGGGAGCCAGGGAGCACCGGGGCCACTCAGTGTGGGGGGCAGAGGGACAGTGGGCGCCAAGAGCCCTGCAGTGTTGGGGCTTCCTTCACAGATGCTGGCTAGCTCAGTCCTCTCAGCCGCACTGCTGAGTAGAGATGGCCGTGTTGTTTTGACTTGGGGAAACTGAGGCTCAGGGAGGTGGGGTGGGGGTTAGACCCCTCCTGATCCCCATCAAGCTGTCTGGCTGCTCTTACTCCACTCTGGACAGCATCTCTGTCCGGTCCCAGAACAGCATAGACCAACTTTGTCTGGGAGGAGCCAGGTGGCCTCCATGCCCCCTGGCAGGGCTTCTCTCTGTCCCTTCCTGGCCTGCCCTGACCTTCAGGTCTGCTTGAGCAGGCCGTCTTTTCCACTCCCCAATGGCAGGCTGTTGCTGTCACCTGCTCATGGCGCCATGGGCTCACTCTGTGGCACGGCCACCTGTTTCCCCGTGGATCAGAGGCTCTTCAGAAGGCAAGAGCTGTTTCCCCAGCACACACAGCGTTCTGTGGAGCTCGGCACCACTCCACGTGGTGGTCTACACCGCTGTCCTCCATGGGCTCACCAGAGGCTCCACGCAGTGTCCGCCTTTGGCAAGACATTGGGGGTTTCTGTGCATCTGCTCTCCGCCAGCCCCAGGGGCAGAGCAGCCCGCCCTGAGCCAGACCTGTGGGGGGCCCTCTCAGTCTGCTCTGCTGGACGCTTGGTCTGGCAGCCTGGTGGGTCTGCGGGTTGTTGGGTCAGGGTCTTGCAGTTTCTTAAAAGTGCTGACGTGGTGAGACTCCAAGTGGGGTGTGTGGCTGGGTCCAGCACTCCACCTGAGCCACACCGCCCATGTGGGTGGCACCAATGACATACATCACAGCGCCAAGGGATGATGGTGAGCACAGCCCTAGAGCAAAGACACTGAACCAAACGCAAGCTGCTGCAACTCCAGCCAGGGCTGACTTTCCAGTAAGAAGAGCCACAGCAGAGGGGCCGCCCGCCGCCGCCTCGCCCACGTAGGGCCTTCTGGGTAGGTGCGTTCTTTCCCCTTCTGTGTAGGCGTGTTTCTCTTGCGGAGCGGTAGAGCAAGGCTTTGCACTGCCCTGGGGGCGCTCTTTCCATGGAACCCCAGTACTAATCCTGTCGTAAAGTCAACGCTCTTTCCCATCCACTGTCACGTCTCAGTGTGGACAATCCTGATCTCCATCCTCGGCTGGCCAGGCTGCTTGCCCCGGCTTGCCTCGCTTCAGCGCTAGTGATAGGGTGGCCTGTGGCTTCTCTGACCTCTGCCCCATGGCCACCAGCAGTGCCACCCACAGAGCGCGACAGTCACAGACATAGGCAGTCATGGCCAAGTGACCCCAGTCAAGAGGCACCGACAAACAAGAGTGACTTCTGACCCTTGACCTGGTGGGAAATCTCAGTCAGCGACAGAGGGCGTCTGCGCGGGGTGTGTGTGACCTGTGAAACCAGGCATTAGAACCTATTAACAGGGCCTGCTCCAGGCCGAGCTCCATCCCAGGCAAGGGGTGCAGTGGTGAGTCCCAGGGGGCCTTCTGGAAGCTTCTGTCCCAGGTGGGGAGGAGAGGGAAGGCCCCAGTGGTCTATGTGTCCTTGTCACAGGGACACCGGCCCTCATGCATTGGCTGTGGCTAAATCATATGGGCCCCTGGCGTGGATGAGCTGGTCCTCTGTAGACCACTGCTGCCCGTGCCAGATGCTTCTACCGCACTCCGAGGCATGCGGCTGCCACACGAGAGTGCTTCCCAAGGGCCTTGAGGTCCTGAGCGGCCACGGGCAGCTTTACTTCTGTGGACTCATCCTCCGTGTTCTGCTCCACATTGACCCTCACTTCCTGTGGCCGGGCTGGGTCTGGCTGCCCCTCACAGAGTGCTGGTCCTGACCAGTCCATGCCGTCGGCCCACATTCCAGCATCACAGGCCCAACAGGCGGCCAGAATGTGGATTCCTTCCATGTGGGCTCTTCAGAGGCAAGGTCAGGGCTGACGGGTTGCTTCCCCTCATGTCCCTGAAGTACCACACTGCCCAAACTCTCCCACAAAGTGCCCATAGGACGAAGAACGTGGACTCAGAACATCTGTGCTCACATCTCCAGGGACGTCCACTGAACGCCCGGCATGTCCTATAGATCTGTCAGCAAAACGGAGCCCCTCCTCGGGAATGCCCATGCGGGGCCAAGGGCCAAGGCCTGTGGCCACCAACTTCCTGGATCTGCAAAGTGTTCTAGGACAGTCACCCAGACAGCTGAGGAAGGCCCAGGCTCAGTACTGCTCAGGCCATGTACTGTTGAAGAGACCAGGAAGCAAGTCAAACCTGGAAGGATCAGGCTCGGAGGGCTGGCACGGTGACTGTCCCTTTTATTACACCAATCAAATAGGACTCGAGTAGACTGTGCATCTCTTTGAGTCACCAGCTACCATCAAAGATCTCTGTGGGCCCGACATGGTTGGGGGCCCTACTACCTAGGCCATCACCACCCCTGCCTTGGATTCCGGGGTCAGGCCTGGCCTGGACCTGGCCATGACACGGAGGTTCCCCACAGAGCTGCTAGCACTCCGGGCTCACCGGCCAGGCCACAGTGGAGCTTTGGGAAGTTCTCCTCCCCCCTGGAACTCGGCAGTCATCGGGAAGCGGCCTCTGCAGGCCTGCAGGGAAGCAGGTCGCAAGTGACAAATGCCTCCTCGTCCCTGTGCTGTGTATCCCATTCCATGAATAAGCGTTCTGCTTTCCCATTTGTTTTCTTTCTCTTCTTTCTTTTTTTCTTTTTACAGTGCTGGGGAAGGCACCTCAGGCACACCAGGCAAGTGCTCCACCACAGAGCCACGCCCGCCCTGCTCCATTCTGTGAGGGCAGCCTTTGGAGCTGCTCAAACCAGGCCCTGAGACCAGCACATGTCCTGGGGCGCCCTCATCCTCCTCGGGCCTGGAGGACGTGACGTGCCTCGGGGTCGGTTGCCACACACAGACACACACACACATGTGGGCCACAGGACCGTCATAGTGACAGGCAGAGCCTCGCATTCCTGCTCCAGCCCCTCCTCCTGGCCCCAGTTTGCATCTGACCCCTGAATCCAGGCTGGTCCTGGTTTCCAGGACGGATGTGGTGGTGAAGCCAGTCCCCCAAACAAAGAGAGAGGCTGGGAGACATGGTCCCTGCTGGCGCCCACCCGCCCCTCCAGACGCACCGACTTTGTGGGAGACCCTTGGGGCTGCACATCAAGTGTGCTGGGATTCAGCCTGAGGCAGGATGAGCCTGTAGTTCTAGCCCTGTGGCTCCTGGAGATAAGGGCTCCAGCAGGCCAGCACAGGGCTCTCTGGGGCCTACGGGCCAGGGGTGGAACCAGAGCCTGGGGTCACCCACGCCCCGCCCTGCACCTGCAAGGTGTGCGTGCGGCAGGCTCCCGGCTCCAGAAGGCCACAGGGATACTCAGCCACCGTTTGCAACTGTGCCAAGTGCCCCGTCTACCACTGGCCCAGCGTCAGGTGCCAGCAGCCCAGAGAGTCCCACGGTACCTCTGTTGGAGTCCCCATTCCCCTGGGGGCCACACCTGGCTCTTGGCTTGCACAAACTCTGAGTCCCTGCCACTGTCTTTCTGGGACCACAGCTTTTTAGCAGGTCCACACGTACACAGGTGTGAGGGGAGCTAGGCCAGCAGGGAGGCTTTGGCCAGAGGAGCCTCCTGGAGGAAGAGGAGCCTCCAGCCTGGCTTCTACTCACGCAGAGCTGGACGTGAAGCTTGCCCTCTGCCCTCACCTATCTCCTGGAAGTCACACTGCCCCTCGTTTCTGCCCTCCTACCTCTCATGAGCTGTCCTCACTGACAGACGAGGCCGGCCCTTTGCAGGTACAGTACCCAGCGCCCGCCCAGCCTGGGACGGAGCCTGGAGTGACCACCGCAGGCCACAGCACCTCTGTACTGATTTCCCCCAAAATATTTACCCAGCCAACCAGAAGTAGCGGAAGCTCTAGGCGGCAGTGTGGATGAAGCATGGTTTTGATGAGGATGTGTGGTCCTGGGACCTCTGAGACCTCACTCCAGGCTCCTCTCCCAGTCCCACCCTGTGTTCGGAGAGCACCGAGTACTTGAGCCCTTAGACACAAGGCCCCGGGAGGGGGTCTGATGCTGCCGAGGACTGGAGTGGCTTTAGGGAGAGCACACTGGGTCCCTCCAGAGCACATTTGATGAGGGGGCTCGGGAAGCCGTGAGGGGCAAGAGAAGACGCAGGCATGTGGAGCCGGGTGGGCTGGGCAGCCCCTCCCCGGCGTGGGGATCTGGGGATAATCAGTGGGGGCTCCGTCCCCCATCCCTGATGGAGGATGGTTCCTCTACCACTGCATTTCTGGTCTGATGGAGGGAGTGCTGAAATCACACCAGCGTGTAAAGTATAAGCAGAACTACAACACAGAGCATCAAAGTTATCATTATCATTTTAGTATTGATTGAACCCGGGGGCACTCTACCTCTGAGCTATACCCTCAGCCCTTTAGTTTTTATTTTGAAACGGTGTCTCTCTAAATTGCCCAAACTTGCTTGGAACTTGTGATGCTCCTGCCTCAGCCTCCTGAGTAGCTGGGATTACAGGTGGGTGCCACCACACCTGGCTTTATTTTACATTTAATTATTTGTTTATTTTGCAATACTGGGGATGGAACCCAGTCCTGGGGTGCCCCATCACTGAGCTACATCCCTAGCTCTTTTTTAAAGTTTTGAGACAGGGTCTTGCTAAGTTGCCCAGGCTGGCCTCAAATTTGTGATCCTCCTGCCTCAACCTCCAGAGTAACTGGGATTATAGGCATGTATCACCACCAGCTTTGTGTGTGTGTGTGTGTGTGTGTGTGTGTGTGTGTGTGTGTGTTACTGGTGATAGAACCCAGGGTCTTACACATGTTAGGCAAGCACTCCATGATTGAGCTACATGCCCAGCTCAGAGATCATCTATTTTGTTCTTGTTTCACAAAATAAATTATTATCCATCATGTTTGATATTTTCTTCCCTCATTTCACATAACGCCCCCCCTTTTAATACCTTTTATACAGACATACTTTGGGGAATGTGAAAGTCTATAGAGCAAGCAAACAGATTGAAAAAGAGGGAAATTCTCTTGTTTCCAAATGAATCGTTGCTTGCCGCTGAGTTCATTTCAAAGGCCCGTCCTGTGTTTAAAATAGATTTGGGTTTATCAGCCTCACTCCCAGAAATCTCTAGAGAGTGCGTGGGCCTGTGCTTTTTCACTGAGGGGCTCTCCGTCATTTGACAACTGCTGTGTAGCCCCACAAGTCACCAGCCACCAAGACCCCAAGCCTGTTACTGGGTGGATCTTGGTGGACAATAAAATTGGAAGAGTGCGGGGTTATGTTTCATGGTAGAAGGTGTGAGAAACAAATTAATAAATAGACAGCTAAAAATAAAAGCTACATGCCATTTAAACAGAAGCAGGGGGCACATGGATAGGGAGGAATGGTATTGCAAGTTATTTTAAAATCATTTCAAGTTGCTCATCATAGTTTCAATGCTGGCAGTAGTGGTACAAACCTGTAACCCCAGTGCTTGGGAGGCTGAGACAGGAGAATTGTAGGTTCAAGGCCAGCCTTAGTTAAACCTGTTTCAAAATAAAAAGCACTGGGAGTAGTGGTGCAAACCTGTAATCCTAGTACTTGGGAGGCTGAGACAGGAGAATTGCAGGTTTGAGGCCAGCCTCAGTTAAACCCTGTTTCAAAATAAAAATGAAAAGGATTGGGAGCATAGCTCAGAGGTAGAAAACTTGCCTAGCATGCATGAGACTCTGGGTCCCAACCTCAGTACAAAAGAAGAAAACAAAATCTCTCTGATTTCCAGAAGCATTAGAAAATCCACAGCGTGTTTTGTATAGCTGGGAAAGAGGCATGAGAGGTGCGTGTGTGAGTGGGGGCTCCTTCACATCCAGCAAGGGTGGTGGGTGCCTTTGTGACCCTCCCAGCACAGGTGGCTAGCCTCAGTGGGCAGGAATTCCTGGCGAGCCACATCAGGGGCTCTGCGGCCACCATGATGTTTGCTGAGCCACAGAAACAGGTGAAAAGTTGTGTATGCATCGATAACCCCCGAATCAGCCACAGCTGTGGGTGAAAGAGCAGCTTAGATTACACATCAAGATAAGAGCTCCAGGGAGAAGTCAGCCAGCCTCTGTCCTGTCCTGCTGGCAGCCGAGGAATGCGCTGGGACTGCTGTCCACCCCTGCCGGCCCTGTCCACTTCCAGGGGTCTGCACGTAGACCTGGGCAGGCCTGCTCAAGGAGGGGCTGCCCCACCCCCCGGGGGATGGGCTCCATGGGGCAGGACCCTAAACCTCTTCAATGCGTCCCCTCCCAGGGGCTCAGCAGCCAGTCCTTTGCAGAAGGGACATGCTGATCTAGCATATTATTCAAAGAAGCAAAGGTGGATCTGGGCACGGTGAGGCACACCTGTGATTCCAGAAGTTGGGAGGCTGAGATAGGAGAAGTGTAGGTTCAAGGCTAGCACATAGTTCCTTAGCAAGACCCTGTTTCAAAATAAAAGAATAAAAAGTGCTGGAGGTGTAGCTTGTAGGTAGAACACCCCTGGGTTCAATCCCTAGTACCACACACACAGACACACACACATACACACACACACACACACACACACACACACTCATTCACACGAAGGTGGTAAAATTGGAGTGTGAGTGGTTAGGTCTGCATGTGGCTCCTCTCTAACTACAGGGCATGTCACTGTTAAGAGACCCAAAGGGAGTCATTTGCAGGTCCTGTGCAAGCATTTCAGGGGCCTGGTGTGACCCTCGCATTTGCCCCTCTATAACCTTCGAACCCCCTCCCGCCGCCTTGCACCTAGGTTAAGAAGCACGTTAGAGCTGTCCTGGGGGTTTTCCAGACCATGGAGATCCTGGAACAGCCCTTAGTCTCTGGAGTGGCCTTGGTCATGTCTGCATGGCCCGCCTCCTCACCTCCAATGGTCAGCGGCCACCAGCTGCCAGTCATTGCTGCAGGCAGACAGTGAGCGCCCGGGGTCAGGAAGGCAAGGCTCCCAAGGGTGCAGGCTCAGCACCCATGTCTGCTTTCTGCCAGGGCTGAGGTTCCTCTCCCTGGAGTCCTGTGGGCCCAGCCTGCCATCGTGGGGCCGTAGCAGACACCCTCAGTTCCCATCCTGCCCCCTGGCCACTGCAAAGTCAGAGCACAAAATCTCAGGCCCGTTTCTTACTGGGGCCTGTTGCACTCTTCCATCCCTGGGACAATCCCCAGGGGCTAACTACCCCACTCCCCAGGGCCTAGGACAGCCCCAGGTCTAACCAAGCACACAGACATTCTCTCTGCAGGTATGGGCCCTGAACTCTGAGGTTCTCCTGTCCTGACATGGCTACCTCTCCTTCAGGGCCCCGTTTGCAGAGAGGGGAAAGGCCCAGGCTTCAAGAGCTGTGGTCCTGGGCGAGTGGGAACAGTCTGGTAGAGACCCACAGATGGGAGGCAGCAGAACCGAACCCAACATCCTCGTCCTGGACTGAGGACCAGAGCCCTAGGAGGCAACATGCTCTCAGGCGCCACCATGGGCCCTGTCTCACGGCATCCTCATGCCAGGGCCCGCCGGCCCCCTCCCAGTGTGGCAGGACACCCACTTGTCTGCGTAAATGATGCTCTGCCCCAGGCACGTGCTGCGCCAGGCTGGAGTTTGTGTTCAGGCTGATTATCTTGAACTTGGGCTAATGTTCCATGAAAAGCGGCTCTCTATTATCAAATTCATTAATTAAGGTCCCATTTGCAGCGTGAGAGTGAATGGGAACCACGTGGGTGTTGGGATGGGCCCATCCCTGCTGGAGAGAGCTCTGAACTCCTGGTGGGAAGGGCAGGAATGGAGGGGGGACCCAGGAGCCCTGTGGGAGACCAGGGTCCAGCACCTTGACTTGCAGAGGCAGGACCAGGTCCTCCAGAAGCTCAGGGTTGCGCCTAGAAATCATAGGCAGGGTCATTGTGGGGAAGTCTGGAAGCCAGGTGAGGCTGGTGAGGGTTAGGGGTCGCTCCTTGGCGTGGGCAGTAGGCTCTGGGGGAAGGATCAATCGCCCAGTGTGGAAGGAGCCTGGCTAGGCTCCTTGGCTCGCAGGTGTGGGCACAGAAGGGCTGAGTTGCCGGGGTGTGGGCTGGAGTCACCTCCCACCATCTTTTCCTTGCACACAACACTGCTTAATCCCCTCACTCAGGGGTCAGGTCCACACAGGGGCTGGCAGCAGTGCCCTTGACCCAACAAGGTTTCTCCTTCAGCCACCTCCCACAAAACAAACAGCTGCGGGCCCTCTTTAGTTGAAGGCATGTGGGTTCCTTCCAGGGAAGCTCCTGGCCTGAAGGAGGCCGCTGCCGGCCCTGCCTCCACCTCCACCTGTCCTGTGAGACCTGGCCTGCCCAGGATCACCACTATTCCAGGAGGCCGCGGCCAATCCGCAGCAAAGGTCTCTGGATCCTGCGTGTGTGTGAGTCCATGCCTGTGAGTGTGTGTGTATTTCAGTGTGTGCCTGTGAGTAGGAAGGAGGGAGACAAGAAAGAGGTGAGAAAGAGGGCGCATGTGGTGTGCTCATGTGTAAGTGCGTGAGCGCGTGCACAAGTCACCTCCTGGGACTCCTCCCTGAGAGGTGTGCTCAGCAACCAGTGGTCCTCCTCCCTCCCATGCGCCTCTCCTGTCCTGCCCTCAGAAGGCAGGCTGTAGCAGGGGACCCCACACACCATGAAGCACCTTCAGCAGTCTCCCCTCAGCCAGGGGCAGTCCTACGAGAGCCCTGAGCCTGTGGGGCCCCATAGTATGGCTGGACCGCCCTAGAGGCTCCTGGCTCAGTGCCCCGCATAGGTGCGTCCCAGGAAGGTGGGTCCCTCTGCTGAACTGACGGCCAAGGAGACCCACCCCGTGACCCTGTGTGTTGATATGCATCCAATGGCCCTGTTTTCCGTTATCCCGTGTGCCCACAATTAGCTCAGCTCTGAGGATTCCTGACCTGACAGCGTAGCTCTGACTCCTCCGGCTGAGGTGTTGAATGATCCATAAAAACAGCCTTCCTCCATCTTGCTTTTGCGCCTGCCTCCTTCATCCAGGTGCCCACTGGGCATTTCCTTCACCCTCGGGGCGCCCTATACCAGGCAGAGCTCGCCAATTCCAGAAGCAGCTTCGGCGTGCCCCTGCCCCTGCCCCTGGGGCCTCACGCTAGGGCTGCACCCTCCAGAGGGTCCCAGCCCTGCTCAGCCCCTGGCACCTTCACCAGCTCTTGGGAGCTTCGGTGTTCTTTTGTCCCTTGCTACTGGGCAGCATCCTCCACGCCAAAGGTTCTGCTTCACAAACAAGCCGATGCTGCCCCCATGCTAGTTAAAGTGGCTTCGTCCTTCTCGGGGCCTGGCCTCTGGTCTGGGCCACCCTCCGCCTCGGAAGCTCTCCTTCCCGCCCCGGCTTTGTGACCTCTCAGACCCAAGGCTGCGGCCCCTGTGGGTGTTGTTGCTGCTAACCACAACCAGGCTCACCCCTTCAGAGAGAAAGAGGGCGGCAGGGTGGGGACCAGGGCTCTGCCCAGGGTGTCCCCTGGTTGGGATTTCATGCAAAGCCTACCAGAATCCCGCAGGAGGCCCTTCAGGGGCTGCCGTCTGTTGGGTCCTGGGCAGGCGCAGTGTCTGGATGGGCACCCGCCAGCCCTGGACTGTTTTCAGAGAAGGAAAGACACAGTTCAGTGGAAAATGGGGTGACACGGGATTGCACACATGGCTCCCCAGCTTCATCCTCCTCGGCTGGTTCTAGCTGTGCTGCACCTGTCCTCCCCAGGTGAAGAGCAGGAGGAAGAGCTGTCCTTGGCTCCCAGGGGTGAGTGTGCAGTGAGCTTGCTAGTGCCAGGCTCAGGCAGCCCAGTGCTCAGGAGAAAAGGCTGCTCTTCATGAGTACCTCCAAAGCTGATGCCTGACACCCCCACAGTGCCTCCCCTTGGCCCCACTGACCTCTGCTCACTTCCTGTCCCTCCTTTTCTCTCTCCCTCCTCCCTCCCCTCCTCTTCTACACACTCCTCCCTTCCTCCACCCCTCCTGCTCTCCCACACAGTTCCCCTTCCCCATTGCTGAGGTCCCTTTCCAATGGGGCCTTGGATTGGGTCTGATTGAGGGTCCTGGGACTTCCCACCCTGGGGAAGCAGCTTCCGGGCTCCTTCGGCTTGGTAGCACCCATGGGAACAAATGCCCAGGCCCACATCACCTGGAGGGCCAGAGGAAGGCTTCCTATGTTCACTGGAGCTACCCAGGAGCCCATGTCTCCTGGCTGGATGCTGGAAAAGGAAGAGAAGGGGGCAGCGCTGGGCCAGGGAGAGGAGTGGGTGGCATCCTCAGCCTGGACCACAGCAGGCGAGGCTGTGGTCTGAGGGCATCTCGCAGGTTCTCCTCCAATATGAACCACCACCTGACTCCTGTCCCCACCCTGGAGGCCCACGAGCAAGGCTGGAACCCAGTGAGAGGCCACCCTGGGGTGCAGAGGCCACCAAAGATATCATGGGCAGCTAGATGTCTGTGCGGAGGGCCAGACCTCAGTCCCCTCCCACCAGCTACCTGCTCACCTGCCTTAAGGGACAGTTTGTCTGTCCCAGTGGCCAAATGGAGGGTCCTTCCCCTGGAAAGATATCTGGGGCTTTGCTTCTTTCTCCTTATTCTCTTGGGGGGGGGGAGAGAGAGAGAGAGAGAGAGAGAGAGAGAGAGAGAGAGAGAAACCACGCTGTCTCATCAACGGCAGCTCAAGGCAGGCGTGCCCAGGGAGAGGTAGGTGGCATAAATCGCATGCATAATCTCAGGAGACGACCACTTTAAATCTTAATTGGTTGGCTTTTAAATATCATTTAAGGGCTGGCTTCCCTGCCTCTCTCTAGTTAAGAAGGTGTCGTGTCAAACTCTATTACCTTGCTGGATGTCTCTCCCTTAAGTTAAAAAAAAAAAGAGGAAAAGGAGAAAAAAAGAAAAAAATGGAAGCATCAGCCGCGGTTTGAGGGGTCGATAAAGCTTTTAGATTTGGAGACGTTTTCCGGAGCCCATTTCCTGCGGCTACGAGTTGTTAATGGAGCTTAAGGAATTATCTTAGACTGGGCCGGCTGGGAGAGCCGTATATTTCCCGCGCCCGTTCCCTTGTCGAGCCTGAATATGCTGCTGTCAGACCCGCTTAATGAAAAGTAACGCGCCGCTGATTACAGTCTTATTTGGGTTCTATGTAAAGAGCGCCGTTAATTTAGCCTCTCCTCTCGGTGTGTTTGCATTTGTCACGCCTGAGCGACTGAGCGCAGTCCCAGCGCTGCCGCCGGCACCCCCAACCCCTTCCTGACAACCTGGCTGGGAGGGAAGTCGGGGAGGCGACCCTGCCCCCGCGGAGCCGGCCCTGGACGACCTTTCCCCTTAGGTCCCCGCCCCTGTGCAGGCCCCGCTCCAAGGCGAGGGTCAGGCCAGCGGGGCCCTGGAGGTGGGTGGGGTCAGGGCGTCTTGCCGACTGCCCCCGCCCAGGTAAAGGGGTTCAACTTCGGGTTGAAGCGACCAGCTCCATCTTGAGGGTTTCCTTCTGCGGTGTGGCCCCTGGAATATGGCCGAACCCCTCCTCGCATGTCCTTGTTCCACAGTCTCCTGGTTTATTGGAATAAGCCACTCACTCTAGGCAGCTAGCCCCACCAAGATCTGGGGACTCTGATGTCCAGGGACACTGGTGGAGGCGCGTCGTGCGCCAGGGACCCTGCCCCTGAGGTCCCAAGGGTAGCCAGCTTGTCTGACAGCAGAGCCCTCTGGGTTCTGGGACCGCTTCAGATGAGGAATCCAGGAGTCCGGACACAGTCCCCACCAGTGTGCGCTCTGGGGCTCCTGCGCCCAGCAGGGCCGTCTGCAACCACAGCACAAGGCCCAGGTCCAAGCCTTGGGTTCTGCCTCTCCAGCCTCTATCCTGCCAGCCTCTGCCTGCATGGGGAAGCCTTGTTTTTGCTGGAACTGCCTGGCTTTGTCTGGGGACAGAGTGGGGGTGCGCCTAGGCGGCCGCCCTCGGCCGCATTAAAATTCCTGGCGCCCCAGCCTCGGGCCGCAACGCGTCTCCCCCGAGACTCCACTTTCGCTATTCCTGTCAAGTACCCTTGACTCTTTATTTTTGCCCTTTTATCTATTACAACTAATTCGAGTTCTTTTGCCCTTTTCAGTCTAAGACGTGGGCTTTCTGCAAAGCCTCCCCTGCCAGCGAGCTCTCGGAGCGCGCAGCCTTTAGAAATTGAGGGGTTTACTGTCAAAATGAAAATTTCACTTCAAATTATCTTGGCTGATGCTCGCTCGCCAGGCCGGGGGCTCCCGCCGCAGCCTTTTGACAGACACATCAGCGGCGAGCTTCCGAATCTCGATAATTTCATCCAAGAGAGTGAAAGTCAGTGCGTGACAGCGCGGGCCGGGCACAATCTAATTACCGAGCGGCGGCCCGGGCAGGCCTCGGGCTCCGCGGCGCTGCGGTCCGCTACTCGGGGTCCCGGGCGCTGCCCCGCCATCAGGGTTCAGGGCAGGTCCCACCGCTCAGGGGGCCCCGCGCGCCCCAGGAGTCCCAGTTCCCACTGCCTCGGGTTTCTCTCCCTCGGGTGCTTAAATTCACCCGGACCCGGGCCTCCGGGCGCATCAGGCCCGCTTTCCAGAGCGCCCGGCGCGCCCCAAGGGCCTTTCTGCATTTAAACAAAAAGGACCCAGCGAAGTCCCAGTCCAATGCCACCCAGCTCCAGGCTCAAAGAAGAAAGGCTGAGCCCCGCATGTCCCTTGATGGTTCCCGCCCGCCCGTGAGGAGGTCCGGCTCCACCCGCAAGCTCTCAGAAGCTGAGAGGGCTAGGGCCACCTCCGCCATGTCGCCGTCCCCACAACCCCCCAAGCCCTGGCTTGCTGCTCCACCTCCCTCGGACCTGTGGGACTTTTGTGAGACCCAGGAGGGCCCCACGCAGAGGCTTGAAGGTGAGCTGAGCCGAGAGCCCTGAGTGCTCGCTCTGGGAGATTCGGGGACTTCCTTAGGGAGGGAGTCCGCAGATGCCTGCCCCCCTGTCCCAGCAGCTGCCGCCTCGAACTCAGCCCCACAGAGACAGGGCTGGGGACAAGGTTTCTGAGCCAGGCTCGGCCTGGGTCCGCCAGCTCCCAGTTGCCCCGAAGGTTATACCCAGCCCTTCCACACCGGAGGCCTTTTCTTCCAGCCCCTTCGGGAGCCATCTCTCCCTCTTTGCAAGCACTGGAAGCCAATTTCTCCGTCAGGCTGGGTCCCCTAAGAAAGGGAAGTGAGGCCTGGGGAGGGTGGGTGCTGCGGGAGGCCACTAGGGCCCCATGAAAGATGCCTGAGTATGGTGGCTCCCACGCTGTTCCCTCCCCCAGGACATAGCCCCTGGGGTTTTAGAATGTCTAAAAGTTACTCTAACCCAAAGAAACCCGTATTTGCTCACAGTTCTGTAGTCTGGCAATGGGAAAGAGTTTAAAAGTTTGGGGTCTCGAGTCTAGTCCTATCAGGGCTTCAGCAGAACCGTCCAACTTGACAGTGACAGTCCTGAGATGGCTTCACTAGGTCTTGGGCGGGCGCTGACTTTATTGAGATGGAGTTGGTCCGTTCCCACCCATCCCACTCCTTCCCTGGGGCCCCAGAACCACCTTGGAGCTCTGCAGTCCCAGGGTCTGAACTGTGTTCATTTGCAATGCAGACACCATCACTAGATTTTATTGGTTTGTTATATTAGCCTCTCTCTGAAGCAGGCAATTATTGGTGTGAACATACATTTTAAAAAACATATTTTTATCGAGTCAAGAATGTGCAATAGTGTAAACTCGGTGGGAGTGCTGTTGGTGAACATCAGGTGCTGAGGATGGAGTCAGAAGATAAGCAGGCTGAGGAGTCTTCATAACGAATACTGGCATGCCTCAAACCCAGAAGGAGACAGCAACACGAAAACAAGCCCAAGAACCCAAGCGCTTTCTCCTGTAAACTTTGGACGTAAACTTTAAGCTCCCAGGGGGCTCCGGTCTGCTGTGAGAGCACGCTCCCTCTGGGCCAGTTCAGGGGGGATGACTCTGGTGGACTCATGGCCCCAGTGAGGACTGGGTGAGGACACAGGGGCTCCTCCGTGGCCCCAGAGACGGAGTTCAGAGCCTCCTCTCGAGTGCATCCACAGCGGTGGCTTGGCCAGCTATTGCCTTCCTTTGGAAACTCAGTTTTAAGAAAGTCTGGCCTGGAGCCTGTGGCCTGAGTGCAGGTTCCCTCTGCTCCATGTGCCCAGCCAGCGTTAGGTGCAGAAGGGCTTGCCTCCAGCCTTGGGCAGGGCCAGCAGCTCCCTGGTAGTGCCTGCAGCCTGGGCATCATGGGGCATGGCAGATGGGAAGGCACGGGCCAGAGGTGCTGTCAGCACATTGGTACCCGCCCCCAGCGAGCGTCCCAGAGGCCCTGGGTCCAGGAGGGCACCCTTGGTGTTGGCCCAGGCCTGGTTCAAAGTGCTGTGCCTGAGGATGGGGTCGTGGAAGACCCCGTCCACCCAGTTTCTAAGACTGGTTACTGGGGAGTCCTGGTGCCTGTCTGGGGCACTGGAGGGAGCTGGGACCGCAGGTGAGGATGTGGCTGGAGTCGAAGATATGGCTGCAGGGGCAGCAGGACCTTGACGCTTGAGCATGCAGGAAGGAAACTCAGTCTGGCTCAGGGCAGTGGCTGCAGCAGCAGTGGCTGTGTGGGCCAATGACCAGATGCGTGGCTTGGCCTCCAGGCCCACTGGCGTCCCAGCAGGCGCAAAGCCCAGTTTGGCCTCGCAGGCCTGAGGGCCACCCTCTGTGCCTGGCTGCTGCTCTGGCCCAGCCACCACGCCTCCACTCCGGAGGCAGCTGTGGGCCCTCTCCAGGTCCTCCTCCAGCGTGACACCCCCGTCCGCAGGCAGGGACATCTGGAGTGTGCCCGAGGCTTCCTTGCCTCCCCCACCGGGGCCTTCGGGTGCAGTGGGTGCAGTGGGGACCCGCTCCAGGCCACCGTCCAGGGGCTGGAAGGGCGCCTTCAGCTCACACTCCGGGGTCTCCGCCTCTAGTGGGTCAAAGTCGTCTAGGTCGCTGAGCTCTAGTTCCTTGTCCTCTTTGCCAGCAGGCTCTGCCGGGAGAGACCATGTGGGGGGTAGAGGGAGACAGGCTGGTGGGATAATCAGGTCAGTCCCTCCCCCACTAAGCTTCCATTATGGGGCCCAATGCTGAGCTAGGAAAACCACCCATGCCCTGTCAGTCCTCCCATCTCCTCTGAGGGCGCCCAGGTCTCCAACTAGGGACACAGGGTTGGGCAGACTACACCCTCAAATTAATATGTGTGTGTGTGTGTGTGTGTGTGTGTGTGTGTGTGTGTGTGTGTGTGTGATGTTCTAAAACATGACTTTGGGTTTAAATACGTGCACGGATCGCCATCACAGTCTCCAAGGTGCACAGGGCCTGACTCCCTACACCTCACTCTTCTGCAACCCAGCTCCGGAGGGAACCAGGAGGGCTAACTTCCTAACTCACCTTCGCTCTTGGCGCTCTTGAGCGGCTCCTCCCTCGCCTCCTCCTCTCCGGCCTCCTCCTCCTCGCCCTCCCCATAAGGCCGCTTCTCATCAGCGCATTTGTTCCGCGGCGGCCACGTCATCTTGTTCTCCTTCTTGAGGCGCCGGCGCGCGTTGGCGAACCAGGTGGAGACCTGCGTGAGGGTCATCTTGGTGATGATGGCCAGCATGATCTTTTCGCCCTTGGTGGGGTAGGGGTTCTTGCGGTGCTCCTGCAGCCAGGCCTTGAGCGTGCTGGTGGTCTCCCGCGTGGCGTTCTTGCGCCGCGTGCCGCTGTCCATGGTGCCGTACCTGGAGACAGGCTCTGCAATGGGCCGGGGCCCTTACGCGGGGAGGGGCGTCCAGGGACGCCGGGGCGGGCTTTGCCTCCCAGCGGTGTGTGGTGTTAATGGTCGGAAGGCCCGGGTAGGACCGAGGCCCCAGCAGGCTTGGGCACAGCCTTGCCTTTTGTGGGCCCAGGGCGAAGATAATGTTATTAAAATGACAGGGAGCGTGGCTCCTTCCCAAGCCCGAGAGGTCATGGCCTCTGTCACTCGGCAGTGACAGTTCTTGGAGTTCTGGTATGAGACTTTGCTCCTACCCCTTTGATCCCCAAAGCATAAGAACAATCGCAGACATGCGAACCCTAGCCCATGTGGAAGGCCTGTGGGTGGAAGGGGTCCTGGCGCCCAGGGGAAGAGGGGAGGGGGAGTGACTAGTGGGCTCTCTGGGGTCAAAGGGGTGATGGTCACTCAAGTAAGATGGGGTGACATACTGTCGCAGACTGGGCAAGGAGGGAGAGGGGGCTTCTCTTCCTCTGGTTCCCACTGCAGGGGCAGGCACAGTGGGCTTGGCTCTGACACTGGACCAGGGCTGCTCTTCTTTGGGGTGCAGGGAGGTGTCAGATGCCCTAATGGGAAGCTGCTGGTGTCCTGGGCCTTCCAGACTTGACTTCCTCCAAATCACAGCAGGGAGGACTGCAGAAGTCCTTCAGCCTGAGCAGCTTGGGAGGGGGTGGGCTGGGCCCATTTTAACCCAGGGCAGCACAGGCTAGCCAGAGGCGGCACTGAATGGACCACCTAGCCAGGTGAAACCTGGCTTGAGCAGTGTCCCCCTTTCTGCCACCCCCTCTCCCATGAGAGGCATGGCTGGCGGTGACCATGGGGGGGGCGGTGAAGGCCGATGGGCAGTGCAGGTGTTCCTCACCTGTCATACGGGTACTGGCCCAGAGCTGGCTCATAGGGGTAGTAGGCTGCTGCCGCGGCGGCTGGCCCAAGGCCCGCATGCGCAGATCCTGTCCCGTCCTTGGAGTCGAAGCTGTTCTGTAAGAACCCAGGCATCTTGGAGTCGCAGCTTCCAGAGGAGACGCAGGAACAGCCCTTGCCCAGGTCCCTTAGCTCTGCAAGCTTTGTGCTGATCCTTGGGCACTCCGCCTGCCCCCACAGGGCCCTCTCTGCAGCCCATCTCCTGCAGCCCTTAGTTTTCTATCCCCCAAACCCTGAGAGGGGACTCACCGAGTTGGAAGGGGGTAGGGGGACAGGGATGGGGAGGAGGAGGAAAGTGATGGAGAGAGTAGGAAGGAAGGGGAGGAGGACAGCAGGTGAGGGGTGAGGGGATCTGGAGGGGCTTGGGGGAGGAGGCCCGGCGCTGGGGCAGAGTGGGGAGTGGGGAGGGAGAGAGAAGGAAGGAGGAAAGCAGGGCCCCAGGGGGGAGGGGAGCAGAGTGAGGAGGAGCTAGGGCACAGAAGGGGGAAGGAGCGGAGCGGGACGGCTGGGGAGGAGGAGGTGGTAGGAGGGCAAGTCGGAGGGCAGGAAAGGTAGAGCTGGAGCTGTGAGGACGGGAGAAAGGGGCAGGGGAACCGGACCAGGGGAGGTGGAGGGGGCACACACTCCCACGGAGCAGCGCCTGATGGAATTCAATGGCGAACCGAAGACAATAAGTGCATTAAACACAGCGCCCCCGCCTGCCGGGCACCCGGAGCCTGGGTAGGGGTGTTCTGAGGGACCAGGTGAGGAAGTGCACTGGACGCAGCCGAGTGTTTTCCACCCCCCGACAGTCGGGGATGCGGAGGACTCTGCACCCCGGGCGGGAGTGGGCTCGGCCGGTCGAGGGTGGGCGGGGCCGGGAGGCCCGGGCAGCCGCTCTTACCAGCGAGTAGAAGGCGGACGCCTCGGAGCCGTAGGTCACGTAGTTGCCGTAGCCCTGGGAGCCGGCGTAGGGGCTCCCGTAGACGCCGAGCGCGGCCGCCGAGTTGAGCTCGTGGCGCGCCGTGGCCAGCAGCCGGCTCTCGTAGACCGGGCAGTAGACCGGCGCCTGGGCGGAGGCGGCGGGCCCCGAGTCGGCCAGCGTGCGGCCGCCGGACTCGCAGCACGTGCTCAGGGAGTTGGTGGACATCAGGAACTGGGGGAGAGAGGGCCGGGCCGCGAGGAAGGGCGGGCGCCCAGGCGCTGGACTGGGGCCCTGGGCCGTCTCAGGCCTCGGGAGCCACCGTCGAGGGTGTGCCCCAGGCCCCCAGGGACCTCCTGCCCACCATACCGGACCGCCCCCTGCTCGGGAGCCTGCGAGCGCCTGGCCTCCTCTGGCCACGTGGGGCCCAGTCTAGGTGTTCACATCCTCCCCGGGGTTTCCAAGGCCGCGTATGTCCCCGCGCGCCCAGCTTTCTTGCCCCAGGTACTCTCCGGGGCCCCGAGAGGGCTCAGCCTCAGAGCCGCAGGCGTGGAACACTGGGGGGTCCCAAGCTCCAGTGAGATTCTACCAGGGCCTCGGCCCTCCCTCGGGCACTTGGCGCCCACTCCCCAGGCGCGAGAGGCCTGCGCTAAGGGCCCCGCTAGCTGGGAGACGCAGGCGGTGAGCTGGCCCTGCGTCCTCCCGCCCCACCAAGTCCTCGCGGGGGTCCCCTTACCTGGGGAGCAGAGGAGTAGGGGTATCCAAACTGCGGGTAGGACATGGCGGGTGCGGCCCAGGGCGAGCGGGCAGGGCCGGCTGGGTCCAGAGCGCGGGGGCCGGAGCGGTGCGGCCACTGCTCCGCGGCTGCAGGCTCCTAGGCGCTGGGAGGACGAAGCGGGAGAGCGGGTTAATTCGCCCACGTGCTGCGCAAACTTTTCTAACCCTGGAGCAACCTGAATGGTGGTGGCCACAGCGATTCTTTTAGCTTCGAAATCCGGAGCCTCGAGGGGACTCTGGGACCGAACGGCCTCGCAGCGGCGACAGAAATACATATTTTGCAAAAAAAAAGAAAAAAAAACCACCCAACAACAACAACAACAAAAACGAGTCGCGTGAACCAAGGTGGATGTGTGCGGCTTTAAGTGGCGGGGGCTCTGACGTCAGCCCCACGCGCGCAGGCGGCCCGGCCGCGGACGTGCAGGTCACCCGGCCGCTGGCCCCGCGGGGCGGGGACAGTGCGGGCCGCGCGAGCCGGGCGGAGGGCCAGCGGGCCTTAACAAATGGATTGCATCCAAGGAGTCAATATCGCCCCGACGAACGGTGTTTCTCCTAAGTCACCCGAGGACGGAAGGCACTTTTAATTAGAAATTAATTAATGAGCAGCTGCTCCTTCCCACCCCACTGTAATCATTAGTCTCAATTACAAATGAGACCTATGAAGGGACACACGAGTGAGTCTTCAGCGAAGATGTAATCAACAGTTAAAATTAGCCGGGCGCAGGCGGCAGCCGCCCGCCTTCCCGCGCGGCGCTCGCCCTGGGTGGAAGGACGCGAGCTCCGGAAGGCCCCGTGCGCCTCGGCGCCCCGCGCACTTGTCGCCACTATTGTTCAACGGGGTGTCTGCAACGACTCCAACCCCGCGCCAAATGGAGTTTCAGAACCAACTGCGGATACAAGAGTCCCACATCTGGAGGTCAAGAAGCCCTCGGTGGTGTGGGTCGCACGCATCCCCAGAGCGCGCCGCTCCGGGACGGTCGGCTCGGTGCCGCGGGGCCTTCCTTCCCAGGCCTGCATCTGCGGGCAGTACCACTCTGGGCGGCCCAGTATCCCCCGAGAGGCCCCTCCCCCTTGCCCACTGCGGGTCACTCAGGTTCCGGCTCAGCCCACCCCACCGCCTCGCCTCCCTAGCATTCTCCCCCTCCCTCTTCCGCCGGCCGCCCTCCTCCGGCTTCCCCGGCCCCTCGCGGCTAAGTCTGGGACTGCCAGACGCCTCAGCGCGCGCGGAAGAGCAGGTTTCCGAACAGCCCCGAGGCCCCTCCCGTGGGCTCGTTTATCCGGAGAGCGGCCCCACTGAGTGCTAGGGAGGAGGCGTTGGGCGCTGCGTCCAGGCTCTCTCCACCGTTCGCACAGCCTCCAGCCTGGGCGCAAAGGCTGCCGGAGAGGGCCCAGCGCCCTCTCCAAGACTTCCCCGGACGGTCCGGGCCCTGGGACCAAGCTTGCTCCGAGTTCGAAGCGGAGTCCAGCGCGCGGGCAGCCAGGAGCCGCTGGGCCACGCGGAACTCGCTCCGGGCCTTTGGCGCCGAGGTCCTCTGGGGGCCCGCGCTCAGCGCTCGGCCCTGCAGCTCTTGCCCTGCCGGGACGGCCTTCCTCGATGGGCCGGGGAGAGGAGCCATGCACCCTGGCGTTGTGCAGACATGCTCCGAAAGATTCCTGGGTTCAGACCTGTGAATCGCCCCAGGGTCACCCTCTAATTAATGGTGACGTTCTCGCCCTCTCCCCAGCTGCAAGGCTGCTCCCAGAAACGAAATCTGCCGGCTCTGACAGCTCGGTTGAAGGTGATTGATGACTATCTGGAGACCGCAGTACACATCATATAATATCTGCTGCGTAATTGCTTTAATTTACAGATGAAAATACGAGTTCTCCGATCGCCTTGGACCGCAGCCGGCCACGTCCAGGCAGCTTGCAAAGGGAAACCATCGGAAATAATGAATAGCCGCTCCATGCAAATTATTCAGACAGTTTAGCGTCGGTAGCCGGGAGAGATATATAAAGAACACGAGTCAAATGACATTAATAATTGTTTTTGAATTCTGTATTGATTTCGTGGCAGGCCGTGTTTATTTCTTTCTCACCTGAATTGCTAATACCACGTTCCTGTAAATAATAAGAAACTAGCCACCGGGGCTTCTCGGGTAGAAATGAATCTCGGTCTCCCTCGCTCTTCCTCCTGCTCCTCCCCTCCCCCACCGCCCTCCTCCCAACCCCTTCCAGTTTTCCGAGCTTTTGCGGAGGGTTTTTTTTTTCTGAACATCCTCCTACTTTCCATTATTTATTGTTTACAAACAACTTGCTCTCTCTGGATAATGAGGTCGGGGAGAAGGAGGGGTGCTGGCTGGTGCAGGTTGGCTGAAGGCTCAGGGGGCAGGAGACCTGAGGAAAGGGAGGCTTTTGGATGGGGCTTGCGTTTGTTTCCATCACCCCACTCCCCGCCAGGCCTCCGCTGTGGTGATGGCTCCAACAGGCCTAGGCCTCCTCAGCCTGCTCTTGGGCTCCAGCTCAGAGCCCGCAGCCCAAGGTGGGCCCTGCGATTCCTTTCTTGGCGTCCCAGCCACGCTCTAGGGAACAGAAGCCCCCGAACACACAGCCATTCATCTTCTGAGCAGATGTGTTCACCCTCCAGCCCCAGCACGGCCCAGCAGAGGGTCCCAGGGGACCTCTGGGGGAGGGGTCTCAGGGCTTTCTTCATACTTACCTTCCAGCCTGCCTGCCTACACCGAAGCTTCCTGTCCCCACATCCGCGGGGCTCTCCAGAATGACCCCTTCCCCCTGACCCAGAATCTGGCTCAATGGACTCCACATCCCTGGCTGCTACATACCCACACTCCACTTCCCTCCTACTCCAGGCCTGGGCAGTCCCTGGGGGCCGGGCTGGCCCAGCTAAAGCAGGAGGTTCTCAATTGGCTGAGGAACCTCCTGACCTGGCCTCACCCAGGCCCTGCTATCCAACCCTGGATCCAGGGTCATCTCTGGCTAGTGTACAAACCGGACTTCCTGCTGACACCCCGCAGACTGGCTGAGACTCCCCTGCTCAAATGGAGGATATATTCTTTAGGGGGGCCTTGTTCCACAAGTACAGGTGTAATTGTCCAAGTGTCCTTCCTCAAAGGCCAAGCCTGGGGCTGAGGTACCCAGTTCCGTTAAACCTCAGGTGTCATCAGCTACATGAGCTCGCGGGGCCACTGCCAGTGAACCTCCAGGGGCCCCAGATATAAATACACCCAAGCACAGGACAGCAGGCAGCTCCCTGAAGCCTGGGCAGCTGCTGTGTTTCCTGCTGGAGAGGAACGAGGGTCTGAGCAGGCTGCAGAGGGGACAGAGGACGGGTAGCCCCATGCATTAGAAGCCGTGGACCACCTGTTTTGTCTCTAGTTGATGGTGGTGGTGGGAACCCAGGAAGGCCTCTGGGGAGACCAGCCAGGCCCTGACCTTCCAGGGACCAGCCAAGTCTTGGCCTGGTGGGGAGTGACCCCGGGGGAAGCCACCCCTTCCCAGCAGGAGAGACCTTCCGAAGGAGCTCTTTCCAGCTGAGCCAAGTTGATCCCAACCTGGAACCAAAGGCGGTGGCTCCAAGCACTGGGAAGGGCCTGCTTTCCTCAGACAAGGGACGAGCCCTTGGGCGCCTGTGCCTGACCACTGCTGGCGGGTGCGGGACTGAGAAGCATTCTAAGAGTCCGTGATGCCGCATGGGTGAACCCCGAGGTTGGCAGGTCATTTCTTCACAGTGAGCCCCCCTCACCCCGCGCCAGCCAGTGGGACAAGCTGCAGGGGCACACGTTGAATCCCCGTTCCCCAAACGCCCCCCATTCCTGCCCTCTCCCTCCTATCTCCCGCTGTGCCTCCGCTGCCTGCTCCCCGGGCGCTGATCAAAGCGGGAAGGAGCTCTGTCGGGGCGACCAGAGCGCAGGCCTTCCAGCGCCGCCACCCCCCCCACGGCCCCCGGCCCGCGCGGCCCCCGGCGGCCTGCGCCCCGCAACCCGAGACCCGCGCCGGTCCCCCAGCCCGCTTCCCGAAACTTGCAGCGAACGAGGCGGCCTCCGGAGACCCCATTGGCAACCAGCAAACTTTGTCCCCTGCGGCGCAAGAGCGATCCTCGCAAAGTTTGTGCGTCCGAGCCCACTCCCTACCTGCGCTGGGGAAGCTCCGGCCCGCGCCGCCGGGGCGCCCGGGCCGCGGGGAGCAGGGCGCAGCCCAGGACACACCGGGGAGTCGCCGCCGCCGCCGCCGCCGCCGCCCGCGCCCCTCGGCGGCCGCGCGGAGCCTCCGCCTCCTCCAAAGGGGGGAGGGGTCTCGGAGCCCCGGGGCGGGGGCGGGCGCCGGGACCTCGCCTACCTGCGGTGGCGCCGGGCCACTCCCGGCCGCCCGCGAGGGCTCTGCGCGGCCGCTGTGCGCGCGCGCTCCGGCGGGGAGCAGGCGACAACTAATGGAGACATTTCCAGGCGGAGCACCTGGCGAGCGGAGCGCGCCGGCGTCCCCAGGCGCCGCGGTCGTCAGCCAAGCCCGCACCGGCGTGACGTGGGCGAGCGAGCGAGCTGCTCCCACCCGGCCGCCCATTAACGCTTTCCCCCGCGGGCGCCGCGCTCTAGCCAACTTTCGCCTCTGCCGGGCCCGCGAGCTGGGGGTGCCGGGGGTAGGATGGGACCAGGGGCGCCCGAGGGCGCGGGGGCAAGGCTACTGGGGCTGGCTGGGCAGGAACGCCGCCGGGCCCTGAGGGGACACCCCAGCCTAACAGGACGGCGACTCTGATTCGGCCAAAGGGGAGGCCTGCTGCGACTCCAGTGGCCGCAGGCTCCCGGCCCGTCCTGCCCAGAGAGAGCTGCTCTGGGTTTGGGCTGGAGCTCCCAGGGTCGCAGCGGGGCTAGCCCTGGGAACCGGCTGTTTTCAGACCCTCCCCTTCCTTCCCGCCCCTCCCCCATACCCACCCTTCATTCCCAGCAGGCCTAATCCTGGGTTCTCTGCTTGGTGCCCACAGGGGTCCCTACCCACCCCTATTCTCCTGGCAGCAGGCCCTGGGCAGGGACTTGGGCAGGTGGGGGTGTGTGGTCCCAGCTGACAGAAACTGCATGGGGCCATGTGCCCAAGACTTGGCCACTTGCCTGAAAGGGAGCTTATTCAGGACTGTCCAAAGCCAGGAGAGCTGGTCCCCTCGCCTGGGGACAAATGTCAGGATGGACAGCCATGAGCTTCTGCAGCCTGAGGCTGGAGACCAAGGCGGGGGAGGGGGGGAGGTAGGCTGAGGTTCAGGTCCCTCTCACCCCGCTTCAGCCAGCAGCAGCCCTTGCTCTGGTCGCCCCCAAGACTGGACATTGGAGCATTGGTCCACCCATGGAGCTGCTGCTCCAAAGAGGCTGCGGCAGGCACGGAAGGGAGGCAGGAAGAAGGGCACCACCTGCCCAGGTCAGAGCAGGAAGGGGCTGGAGGATTGGGTAGCCCCTTGCCTGTGGACAAGTGCAAGTCTGAGTCCCTGCGAGGGTCACTTTGCCAGGTGCTGGCAAGGCTGGGGCCACCTCTCCTGGTCCTGCCCTGCGCCCATTACCAGTGGTGTGCAGTCTGTGTCTCCTGTGGGGAGGAGGCCCCCTTGTCTTTCTCCCTTGACCCCACCCTATCATGCTTCCTCCCAGGAACCCGGAACTTGTTCTTATCCTCAGCACCTGCAGTGACATGGAGATTCCTTGATTGAGGTCTCTGAAAAAGTGACTCGCAGCAGGTTTTTCTCTCTCCTTTTTTTTTTTCTTGGAGAGGACTCTCTGCGGCTGCTGGGAAGGTGCTGCATCTCTGCTTGCGGCCCCAGAAGCTCATCTCTCTTCTCCACTGGGAGAGAGAGGGCCAGCAGTGCCCAGCCAGGACTGCTGTAGGCTGGGCACCGCAGGGCACTGCTGTAGTCTTCCGCCTGCTCTGGAAATGTGATGGTGCAGCTAGGCCTGTGGGTACTGACAGGGCCGCTTCGTGGGTGCAGGGGGTGGAGATGGCCCTCCTGCTTGCAGGCAGGTGGGGTGGAGGGCGCCCTTTCCGGAGGGACAGATGGCAGCATCCTCCTCGGAAGAGGGGAGGGGCCTTTGATTCCAAAGTGACGGAAGTAGAGGGCGGACATGGAAGAGCCTGGGAAAGGCGAGGGCTTGCTCAGGTTCTTGCTCCGTCCGGGCTTTCCTTGAAGGAGATGTTTGTATTCTTCTCAGGGCCAAAAAGGACAAGGACAGCAGCACCTTCTTAGGAGCTCTAGGTGGACTCAGGTTCTTGTGTGTGTGTGTGTGTGTATGTGTGTTACTGAGGATCGAACCCAGAGGCATTCTACCTCCAAGCTATACCCCTAGTACTTTTTAAATTTTTTTGTTTTGAAATAGGGTCTCTCTGGGTTGCTGAGAGTCTCACTAAGTTGCTGAGGCTGACCTTGAACCTGCGATACTCCTGTCTCAGCCTCCCAAGTACTGGGATTACAGGTGTGTACCACCACACCAGGCTGACGTAGGTTCTTTTTTTTTCTAAAGCTCAATGTAAGCAAGGCACATTGTTAACAATCTGGGCTTCCTTGAACTTGCTTCTAATCACCCAGGCCTCTTGAACAACACCAGCAACAGCTGAGAGGCACCAGGGCCACAATAAGTCTGCTGGGAGCTCCGCTCTGGGATATTCACAACCCACTAGAGTCTTTGAAAGTCACACGGCCCAGGAGGTCAGGTTGAGTCCTGGGAGGGAGAGCAGGCTCCGTCTTCCCCTGATTCGGGGTTCTCTCCTCAGAAAGGTTTGTCTGGAAGCTGCAGGGCCTGACCTCTCCCTGATGTCCTGCTACCAGTGACCACAAGCCACCTCAGCCCTTGGCCTGGTGGGCAGAGCCAGTGCCCTGAGCCATCTTGCTGGATTCTGGGCCCTTCCGAGCCGGGCTCTGAGGAAATGATGGAAATACCCCAGTCCTGGCCAGGGGGCCTGGCGGGGAAAGTCCCTCTCTGGCTTCAGAGTGGGTGGTCAATCTCAAGGCGGGCCTGAGGTCTCGGGCCCTGTGCAGGAGAGCAGTCCTGGGGGCTGCTGGTGGGCAGGCCCTGGTGCGTGCCGCGCCGCCGACAAGGCCAGGCTGCCCCCGCCGCGTGCCCCCACGAATCCTCTTTCAATCCCTCTTTTGTCTTCTCTGCTGGCACGGCTGCCACAGTGCGCTCTGAAATGAAAGTCTCCATGCCCTCGGGGTTTGGCCATGCGCTGCCTCGTCCTCCTCACCTGGACTTTGCTGCAACACGCACAGGCATCTGGGGCCGGGCTGCCTGCCGGAGCTTACTGAGACCCGGCCCAGATGCTGCCCGGTGCCTGCCATTGTGAGGGGGTGCCTGCCTCCCCAGGGACCCAGGGGGAGGAAAGGGGGCCATCCACACAAGGACTGCGTCCTGGTCCTGTGGTGTGTGAGGTCAAGGCCGGGGGTGATTGTGAGGGGCCGGTGGGAAGCTCACCTCCTGACCCTGTCTCATTTTCCATCCTCTGGCTGTTTCATGCTGTGACCTGGGAATGAGGTCCCAGGAGCAAAAATTGGTGCCCCGTGGGCAGTTCTGAGATGCATTGGTGCCCTGTGGGCAGTTCTGAGACATCAGCAAATTTTAAGGAGGTGTCAATGATTCAAAATGAAAGGCTATGCAGCCACACAATATCAGTGGTCTGTCCATTTGAATTTGAAGTATTTTATCCAGCACAGCCTGAGTCATGAAAGTCCAAGCTAGAAAAGACAGCCACGTGAGAGTGACTTCAAATTGTGCAAAAAGAGCCGGGTGTGGTGGTGCGTGCCTGTAATCCCAGTATTTGGGAGGCCGAGACAGGACGATTGCAGGTTTGAGGTTAGCCTCAGCAAGTAGTGAGACTCTCACCAACCTAGTAAGACCCTGTTTCAAAATAAAATAATAAAATAGGGCTGGGGGTATAGCTTGGTGGTAGAATGCCTCTGGGTTCAATCCCCAGTACCACAAAAAAAAAAAAGAAAAAAGATTGATTGTGCAAAAAGATAATGGCACACATCATGTCCAGGAATGTGAATATCATTGTGAATTCTTTGATTTAGTATTAAAAGAGAAAATCTTCAGTAGGTAAAGAATAAAGGTGAAAAAACGAGTGCCCTACATGAGGGAGCTAGTATCTGTGAAAGGGACCTCCCAAAATATTGAACAACAGAGAGGAGAAGTCCAAAGCAAGGAACCTCACTGGTTTCCCGCCTGCCACTTGCACAAAGACTATATTCCCCACGGTGAAAATAAGAAGCTGCACCACTGCCTTCTGAGGGCTCTTATTTACATGCAATTGTAAATAGCATTTGTATGCAAAAAAATGCTTTCATAAACAGGAGGCCGGAAGGCACCAAATGGCAACTCCAGCCGTCAGTACAAAAATGAGAGGAAGGAGGCACAGCCCTGGATCGGCAGCCTGGGCTGTCTGCTGCCTGTCCTGCCTTGTTTTGGCATTTGGCCCTGGTCCCCACTATTTCCCATCAAGGTTTTGAGATGACCGTGTGAAGCCTGCCCCCGCTCCAGTGAGGCCCCTGGAAAGAGTCCGAGAAGTTAAGGGACGGACGTGTCTGAGTTGACCTGTGTTTGCGCCTGGCTGTCCTCTGAACATGAGTGTGTCCCCTTTAAGAGGTCATTTGGGAGAGTGTGCTGGTGACCCAAAGACAGCCCTAAAAATGAAAGTATTCTGCCTGGACTCACAGACAGACGGAGAGGGAACATCACAAATCCCAAGTTAAACCTGAGAGTCGCCGGCGGCGGACGCCAGCAGTGACCAGTGTAAGGCGCCCGCTTTTAATTACCGTGGTGGTAGATCGCATAGGAATGTCCTCCAGGAGCCGGCTGATTTCTATATAAAAAACATTTCAGAGTATTTTTTGAAATTCAATTAATTGAAGGCCCCAGATAAAAGGAACACATTCTTAATGGCTATAAAATAACCTGAGGGGGAGACGGAGCCGCAGAGCTCAACTTCAAAGCGTGACAGAAATACTTACTGTCTCACTTTAAAAGTACTCAGATCAATGAATCAGTTAAAATTACTTGTGCATTTAGCAACCTTTTCATTTTCTGTTTGGAAGTGATAGGAAGACACTCCCACTGTGCGTGATACAGAAGCTCCTGAGAGAAGTCATGGTCGGTGGGCGCTCTTTGTCGGAGGTGGGGCTCTGCAAGGTGCCTGGCACCCCCTTCCTCTGCTGGGAGCTGTGTGAGAGTCCCAGGCCCCGCGACCCGGGGCCACAGCCCATGTCTGAAACAACAGACTCCATTGTCTCTCAGTCCTGGAGGCCAGAGCTTGAGCTGGCAGGGCTGGCTTTCTCCGCAGAGAATTGGGTCAAGGCCTCTTGTCTTCAAGTGGCTGCGGGCGAACCGCGACGTGGCCAGCAGATGCATCATCCCAGGCTCTGCCACATTGTCAAATGGTGTTCCCCCTGCATGTATCCACGTTTCCCCTTTCCATGAGGACAGCGGTCACATTGGATTGGGGCCACCCTGCTCCAGCGTGACGCCATCTTGGCTGGTTACATCTGCCTTGATCCCATTTCCAAACAAAGTCACTTTCTGATGTGTGGGGTCTAAGACCGCAGTATATGGGTTTTGGAGGGAAATAATCTGACTCATTATGGAGAGGTTCTGCCTGGTGTGGTGGCGCACACTTGTAATCCCAGTCCTTGGGAGGCTGAGACAGGAGGATCGCAGGCTCGAGGACAGCCTTAGCAAGTACTGAGACTCCCATCAACCTAGCGAGACCCTGTTTCACAATAAAAATAAAAATAGGGCTGGGGGTATAGCTTGGAGGTAGAATGCCCCTGAGTTCAATCCTAGTACCAAAAAAAGGTGGGGTTCCTTGCAGTGCCACGTCTTGGACTCAGCTTAGTCCTTTAGCTTGAGTCCCCTTCCCCCATCCTTCATGGTGGCCCTCAGGTGGGTCATCCCCCTTCCTAGACTCACAGCCCCTCCTCCAAGTGTCCATCTTGTTTAGCCTGTGACCCCCGACTTATTACAGCTCTGTGCAGATGAGCCCCGACCCTGTCGCTCTGTTGAGTCACTGCTGTTAGACGTATGTACAGGTCCCTTGTTTCTGCTGTTCTCCTGTCCCCGCTCCGCTGGCGCGAGTGCCCCTCCAGGGCTGTGCTTTTCTTGACTCTGTTTCTTGGTTCTCTTGCTTCTGTGGTGCAGCACTTGAGCAGTGGCACAGGGGACACTCGAGGATGTGGACGAGCGGGAAAGTGCGACTGGCGGTCTCCAGAGAAGGAGCACACAGGGAGAAGCCAGCCATGGCTCATGGGGAGGGGCAGGGAGGTCTTGATGGGGCTGGGATTTCATCCAGCCAGCATACAGAGCGGCCACCATGCCCGGAGTACTACCTGCTCCTGGATGCGCCAGTGAACGCGAGAGGGACAGTGCCTACCTCAGGGCCTGGACCCTCAGAGGCCACAGCACTGTCCACACTGTGGATGAAAGGATGAAGGAGGAGACAGAGGCAGGAAGGAGCAAAGCGTGTGAGCTCCAGCAGGACGGCTCCTCTGTCTCCTGCAAGGTGCTTGCCTAGACCTGACCTTGTGCCACCCATTAGCTTGCCACATTCTGTAGGTCACAGCAGGTCACAGGGAGGTAAGCCCCCAGAAGCGATTGTGGGTGAGCTGAAAGGCAATTGTGGGTGGTGTCTCCCCCAGAGAAACAGACACAGAAGAGGTGCCAGGCCTGAGGGAGATGTTCCCGGGCAGCTTCCGTGGTGGGAGCGATGCACACGCTCCGGGCTGCCTTCTCTCGGGTCTTCCTGTCTGACCTGCTGCACTTGGGATGTTTGGCCGGGAACTGGGTGTGTGGCAGCAGGCTGTGGGGCCCTGAGCAAGGTTCTCTGTGCTTTGAGGCCTCCGCTTCTGAGTACCGGCTGTGCTGCCCCACTGCCCCAGTGGAAGGGAAGCAGGGATGGTGTGTGTCACTTCACACAGAAGGCTGTAAGAACAATTTGCCCCATCCCTTCTGCTGGCGTGGCCAGTAGCATTTCAATGGTGGAAACCTGGGCAGGCCAGCTCCCTGACCGAGACCACAGGAAGCAGAGTTGGGCATACCGAGAGCAGCAGTCCTGAGATGTTGGGATTGTTTGTTACAGCAACACATCCTTTTCTATCTGACTGATACAATGATTCCTTTGCAAGTCAGGTTAATAATATTATAATATAATTGTATATCATTATGTGATTATACAATAATAGAATCGCAAATTGTATAATTATGTGTTCTGATATAATTGTGTGTTATTACGTGATTACCTATTATAATATAATTTTAAATACAGAGGAAAGAACCAGACAGAAACATCATAAAGGGGAAATCTAATGTAAGGACAAAATGTACAATGTCAATTAAAGACAGAAAGTGGAAAACCAGAATTTGCACCTTTCATGCCCAGGAGAGGCCTGGAGAGGCTGTCTGTGGCTCACAGGCCTCTCCAACAGGCTGTTTGGCATCCTCAGAACAGGCACACGCAGCGCCCAAGTTGACCGGGCGGAGGCGTCTGTCAGAGGCGTGGCTCTGGGACACGAACGGCTCCTACACTTGGCTGCTAATCGAGTTTCAAAGACTGTAGAGGAAGGAGGACCTCTGTCACACTCTAAAGAGCTTATGGAAAGATAATGGCAAAACTCAGGACTACAAACGAGGCGCCCAATGCACAAAGAAACAGAAATTCCAGTGTGGCCCTAAACAATCAATACCTTATTATTAATTTTTTGTGGTTTAGAGAAAACAAAAATACCGAGTATTTAATGCTATTAATAGTGATAGTATTTAGTGTGTATCCATTGTGCCATCAGTTTAACAGAAATGTTTTATTTGATGCAGTTAAATCTCACTTCCTTGTTAGTTATTTCTCCACTTGTCTACATTTTCTTGGTGTGCTTCCTGTGTTTCTTCTTCGATTTTCTTTCTGTTTTTACAATTTCAACTTGCATGCTTAGGCCTTTGATCCTCCTGAAGTTTATATTTTTGTCACACGTGTGAGGCAGGAATTAGCATTTGTTTTCTTTATGGTGGTAGCTGTTTTTCCTATTGTTGATCACTAAAAACATTGTTTTTGCCATAGATTTGACACTCATTTTTATAACCTGTCGGATGGGTTATGGAAGGACCCGCATCATACATACACCTACGTTGGTAGCAGATGAGATGAAATTCCACATGGAGGGGGCTGTAAATGGCCCACAGGAGGAGGCAGAAGCAGAGGGGCCTCTGGAGCTCCAAGAGGCTGACAGGCGTGCTCATTGCCCCTGTGCGACCCTGCTCCCTCTTCTCCTCCACAAGGCTTTCCTCTAACCCGGAGCTTCAGCCAGGACTATCCCCCAGCAGCGCTATCTTCCCAGCCTCTCTTGCAGCTAAGCGTGGTTATGAAACAGCTTTGCCATGGAGATGTGGGACAAAGTGATGGATAAAGCTTCCACACAAATAAAATAAAAGAAGTGCGTGCACCATCCACTTCCTGTGTGCCCGTCACAGACACCATGAGCTCGTCCTGTCTTCCTTCGAGAGAAGGTCTACGCAGGCCCAGGAGGTCAGCCACTTCCTCTCCGGACATCAGACACCACATGCTGTTACGGAGTTTGCTGGGCTCTGACTCCAGCTCCACGTTGACAAGGCGTGCATCTGAGGATTTACTAGCTCTCTGACATCTGGGAACTGGACTCCCCACACGTGCACTTGCCTTTGGGTATTATTCCTGGAGCTTGCTGGGCCGGAGGACAAGGATGGATCTGTGCTCCACAACGAGGAAATGCTCAGCTCTGGGCTGGCCTTGAGCAGCATGCAGTGGCCTAGGAATCCAGGCGTGGCTGGTGAGAACCTCTCAGAGTCACACTGTCCCTCTTGCCTAAGGTGAAGAAGCGACCTGACATCTTTTGTGTAGGACAGTCTACTACAAGGAGAATGTTGCAAATAGAGTTATTAAGAGGTTTGGTTGGCAGGCTAGTGGAAATCTTGTGACAGGTTGCAGTCTCCCTGAATTCCCCAAATCCTGACCGAGGTTCTGGACCCCTACAGCCACCAGCTCAGAGCCTGGTTGGACACGGTTCCTCCCTCCAGCCATGCTTCATGGGGGAGACATGTGCATCAGTCCGTGGACTCTGATGTCCACTGTGGGGGCTCCACCTGGTCAGTTGGCCAGGTCCTCAGACCGCCCTCTGCCTCACAATGACACTGGCTCTGGGGCCCTTGAGACTCTGAGGTGGCACCATTGTGCTCCAGATGGAAACCCTCAAGCCCAGGAGCCCTGACCAGGAGTTGGCAGAGGAGGTGTCTCAGTTTGGGTCCTCTGATCTTCATAATTTAGGGGCACATCCATCCCTCTACAACACTGTGAAAAATCTGCTGGCTTTCTCTTTAATTCCTAACAGGTTTTTTTTGGGGGGGGGCAATGGGGATTGAACCCAGGGGCATTCTACCTCTGAGCTACACCCCTAGCACTATTTTTTATTCTTTATTTTGAAACCGGTCTCACTAAGTTGCGGAGGGCCTCACTAAGTAGCTGAGTCTGGCTGCGAACCTGGATCCTCCGGTCTCAACCTCCTGAGTACTGGGATTACAAGCCTGTGCCACCACGCCCAGCTTCCTAACAGTTTTTGAGAACTGGGCGGACAGATGAGTGCTCTGGGGCATCACATGCTCTGAGAGATTTTCAGCAGACTAAACATTTTGAAAAGCACTGCACAGGTACAGAGACTTGGATTTTGCCCAAATCTCTGCAGCTGTCATAAGACAGAAGCCCAGGGAGGAGGTAGAAACAGCCATCTTCACTCCCAGGGGGAATCTTTCACAGGAAACCCAGGAGCAGGCTCGGATTCAATTTGATAATGATTCTAAGCTGCATCCCCCCTACCCCCGTAAATCATGGTAACTTGGTTCAATATTGCGAATCACGGGTGGCAGGGAAGGGCCAGGCACTATTGTCAGGCAGTGGAGTGAGATCTCTTTATTGGCTGCGGACCCCTGAAGCGTGTGCCCAACAGGAAATCAATGCACATCTTTCTGGCCTCACTGCCTCCGGGAGCCTCGTTTTCCACTTGTGTGTGCTTGGCTCTGATTTGTTTTTTTCGGTCTGATATTGCCATTTTACAGCCTGTCTGGATTGCAGCATTGGTTAACTTCCCCTCCCCCAGCCCCCAGTTACAGGTCCTCTCCGACTGTCTTGGTGCTGGCAGGGTGTAGGGGTTGGTGCACCTGGCCACTCCTGGATTGCTGTCTGCAGAGTAAGCTTAGCCTCTTTTAGGCTGCAGTGGGCTTTGGGCATCTCACTGTTCACCTGTGATCCCGATTCTGTGTGGATGCCCCTCCTCGAAGCAAGCCTCCTGCATATAAGAGGCTGCCAGCACGCGCGGCCCTGGGGGTCAGTGGATAGGTGTGGGCAGCCCCACGCCACGCTCTGGAGCCAGGCAGCTTGCAGAACCCACTCTGCTCCATGGGGCTCCCAGACGGTCGCTGAGAGGCAGGGAGCTCCCAGCAGACCCAGCCAGGCAGGGAGGCCATGCTCCCTGAGGGAACCTGGGAGGTGCCGCAGTGCCCAGCAGGGCCACCACGCAGGAGGGTGCGGGGCTCTCATCTCCACCCTTCATTTGACCTTTCCTCTGGAAAGCAGGCATGTGGCACTTTAAGGATGCCAGCGTCGCCGAGTCCCGATTCCACGGTGTGAAATATTTCTCATGGAAAATCATGAACATTTACAAAACTGGGGAGGATGATAGAGTAGGGAAAACAAATAAGGAGCCATGCACCCCTCTCCATGCGCACCCAGTCCGCGGCCACTCTGACAAGTTTCCCCCGAACAATCTGCTCTGAGCGAAGTCATGATATCACATCTGCGAACAACAAACCAACGGGCCCATCTGAGCATCGTAGATAAAAAAAACCAACAATTCTCCAACATCTTCAAATATGCAGCCTATGTCCCCATTTCTTCATTTTTCCAATTTATTTATTTTTATTTTCTCATTCTTAAGTAAGAGCCTCATTGAGATATAATAGGCAGGACACTTAACCTGTTTAAAGTGTACACAGTTCAGTGGTTTTTCGTATATTCACAGACTCACGCATTCCTGGATGCTCATTCAGAACACTTTCATCACCCAAAGACAGACGCGGCCATGCGGCCCCATGCCCGCCCTCGAGGCCGGCTGAGGCGGAGGCTGTGACAGCCCTCCCCCGTGAACATGCACATTCTGGTCCATTTGTCCTCATCCTCAGGGTCCCGTGGTTTTGCACGATGCTCAGATGCAGACTGCTTAACAGCCTCACTTCAGCTTTCACCCATTTTGTTGGTGTTGAAGGAGGAACCAGAGAGCTCCCACATTCCAGGTTTTGTGTCCCCATCTGAATGGTGTTGGTCAACTTGCTCTCTTGTCCCGGATCACATGCAGATTGGCATTTCGATCTAGAAATCTCACTGCGTTTGGCTCAGTGTCGGCAAGACTGCTCCACAGATGGTGTGGTGGTGTATTTCCATCCAAGGTGCCATTCTGAGGGGGTGTCTTTCTTCCTGTGATGTTGCTACCTATCGAAGATCATTGCAAGGATCTATTATTTTCCTGGGGACTGAGGAATGCTGTGATTTGAATTCTATCAGCTTTTCATCTGTTAGTTGGAATAAGTAGCGCTGTCTCATGCTCAACCAACCGCCTGGCTACACTGCAGAAGAGAAGGGGAGATGAGTCTGATGTATTAGAATCATACACCTCCAAAGGTGAACAACAGATTTTTTTTTTTGGTAATAGGGATTAAACCCAGGGACATTCTATCTTTGAGCTATACCTCCAGCTCTTTTTGTTTTGAAACAGGGTCTCCCTAAGTTGCTGAGGGTCTCACTAAATTGCTGAGGCTGGCCTTGACCCTGCAATCCTCCTGCCCCAGCCTCCCAAGTACTGGGATTACAGTGACTACACCCAATGAACAATAGATGTTTTGAAGATGGTTCATGTTTTTGAGCCATGATGATTATTGTTCTTAAGGGGGACTAATGTGGCCCATCTTTGGCCACTGGGAGCCTTGTCAAGTTATCTCCTGTGTCCCTTTGACATGGCCCTGGGAGTCTGATGGTTTCTACTTTCTGGAACAAGGAGATGCTCTGGGCTCATGTCCAGCGCTTCCTGCCTCAGATCTGGGATCGGCCATTTCTCCTTCAAGTGACTTCTAGAGGCAAGTGGTACTGATAGTCCACGACCTGGGCACCATGCAACCCACCTCAAAGGAGGCGAGAACTGGTGTGTCATGGGCCCCGCCAGCCACACGCTCTGTTCTGTGAGTTTTATTTTACTTTTCCTCTCCTGTGGGCTGCAGCGGGTTCTGAGGATCTGAAGTCACACTGATAAAGGGTGAACTTTTGTTTTTCATCCACATCTCTTATTTCCCATATTGCATTTAGTCTTGAAGTCATCTTTTGATCAATGAAAGGAAACACGGTATCATACAATTGGCTAACATTTTGAGGTAGTTATTGAGAAAACATGTTTTCTTTTTCTCCGAATGAACCCTGTTGCCGCTGCCCGAACCAGGCCCGTAGATCTTTGGTCTCTCTTCTACTTCACCAGGATGGCACAATTTTCATTAAAAAGACTCAAAACAGCACAACACCCTGAATGCCCCTTGAGAGTGCCCAGAAAACACCACATCTTGTGTCTGCGGGTGGGGGCATCTCGCCGCGGAGGGCAGGTGGGAGCCGACGGCAGGGTGGTCTGAGGGTTTTGAGAAACTTGGGTCTGAAGACCCCTGCTTCTGGCAATCTGGCACTTACTGTCTCTGCTTCCGGGCGGCCGATCTCAGAGGTGACCGCTGTCACCTTTCTGCATTCTGTCTGTCCTAAGCAAGTCACTAGGCCCAGCCCCCTCTTGAGGGGCGGGCGGCTGAAGGGCCTGGAGGCCCGGGAAGGCGACCTAAGACGCTCTCACTGGAAGCCTGCCGGGAGGGGCCGCTGCGCCTGGGGGACTTTATCCAGGGCCCAGTGTGGGCCACTGCAGCTGAACGCGACTAGCTTTGGGCTCCCTGGTGTCCCTGGGCCCCAGTCACCTTCATCATCATCATCTTCAGTCCCTGTTGGTTCCCAGTAAGCTTCCGAGGCTCTCAGGGATGAAGGGTTTTTCACAAGCAAACCCTAGTGCTTGGACTGTCATGGGAGAGGACATCAGGGGACAGGCTGGTCTTCTGCTGTCACCTCCCTTTTAATACTGCACCACCGCAACTGTCTGATGACGAGGAAAACCAGTCTTCCTAACCTTGACTGTGTATAGCCAAGCACAGATCTCTTCTGCCCGACGATGAGGACCCAGGGCCCCTCGGTTGGCTCGTCTTTTTCTTCTGTTGCTCATCCCCAAGTCTCTTTATTATGAATTTGTAGCAGAGTTCCCTGGGACAACAAGCTTTCCTTTATAAGCTCAATTGATTTTATGGTTCTCAGAACTGTTTTTCGTAAGCACCTCATTGGAAAAATATTCTTTAGTAGTGGCTGCCAGCAAGCCGACGTGAAAAAAAGAATAGAATTCACTGGACCCCTTTTCCATGGTTTAATCCACGGCCCCATTTTGAGACTTGAGGAAGAGCCAGCTAGCGACAAGGATGCGGGCGCCATCCGTAAGGCTCCAAGTCACAGAGCAGCAGGATGCCAAGCCCGAGACAAATAACCGTCCTGCCTGCCAAGATGCGGCTCTGCCAGCCATTCCTCAGGGCCCAGGCACACGGAATTCCTCCCATCAACGCTTCCCTAAGACCTCGCGCAGGCCCACAGGGTGGTGGATCCTGGTGGCCCGAGTGAAGGAATGAGCGCCTTCATTCATTCACAGTCATGCCCACCGGCCAGGCTGCCTCGGGCAGGACTCTCAGCTGCTTTTCCTTCAGGGTTCAGATGCCACCCTACCCCAGAGACATCTGGACTGGGAGGCCTCATCCTCAGCCCCAAGGATCCATGGCAGTTGCCCAAACCAATCACCAGACCTCAGCCCCGGCCCCATGACCCCTTGAGTGTTGCATCGGTTACCTATTCCTGCACAAACACTGCCCAAGGACTTAGCAACTGTTGTGGTTTGGATTTTAAATGTCCCCCAAAGCCCATGTGTTAAGCTTGCGACCATGTTCTGAGGCGGGGCCAAGCTCTATGTGGGCCCCTGGGGGCATGGCCAGGGGCAGTGTCTTCCCAGGCCCAGCCGCTGTAGCTTCCTGTCTCTCCCCTGCCACCTTGAGCTGACACGAGCTCTCACTCTCTCTGTTCTCTGACTCTCTGCCCTGAAGACCTGCAGCCCTGGCTCCGGCTTGGAAGCTGGTCCGCCATGAACTGAAATCTCCAGAACCATGTGCAAATAAATCCTTCTTTCTCTAAGGTTTTTGTGTCAGGTGTTTGGGTCACAGCGGTGACAATGTTGACGAAAGTGGCAGTCTAAAGTGGATGTCTCTTTCTTTTTTTTTTGCGGTACCGGGGATTGAACGCAGGGGCGTTCTACCTCTGCGCTACACCCCCGGCCCTATTTTTTATACTTTATTTTGAAACCGGGTCTCACGAAGTTGCGGAGGGTCTCACTAAGGAGAGAGAGAGAGTCAGGGAGAGAGAGACCGAGAGAGCTGAGGCTGGCTGCGAACCCGGATCCTCCGGTCTCCGCCTCCCAAAGTACTGGGATTACAAACGTGCACCACCACGCCTGGCTTTAAAGTGGATGTCTCTTTAAGACATCTAGTTTCTGTGGGTTGTGGATCTGGGTGTAGCTCAGTTTCCTTCCACGCCTTTGTCTCCCATGGACTCTGGAGTGGCCACCAGACCAGGGTCTCTTCCAAGGCTCCCTGGGGACAGATATGGTTTCATGGTCACCCCATGGTGTCATCAGGATTCAGTTCCTCGAGGGATTCTGGGCCAAGGGTTGTAGGTCCTCCCAAGCCTGCCCTCAGCTCCTTACAAGTGGGCCTCACAGACGGCCCTCCACGGGGTGAGGGAGTGAAAAACGTGGATGTATGCGACACGGAAGTCAGTCTGGGCATCCTGATCTCAGACGTCACCTGCAGCCACCTCCCTGTGTTCTATCTCTTCTAAGTGGGCAGGCATGTCCAACCGCACTCGAGGGTGGGCTGCACCAGGGCTGGACGCCTGGAGCTGACCCCGGAGCTGCTCTGGGAGCCGAGCGAGCGAGTGCATGGGCACTGTTGCCACTGATACGTGCCAGGAGGTCAGCTCGGGGCTCTGCAGAGACTTCCTTGCTGGTAAAGACACACAGGGGGTCTCCTTCTCCCATGGACACGGTCGCCTTGGGAAGTGACCTGTGGGACAATGATGTCACTGCAGCCCAAGGATGAGACCAGCACAGGAGGAGGGTGCAGCCAGGGAGGCTGAGAGGTGGCCGGGCCGCTGCCTCGGACTCTCCACCAGCTGGGAACAGGTCTGCCTCGAGGGGTCCTGAATCCTCAGTTCTGTCTCTTGTGACCGTGTCCACAAACTTTCTTCCTCAGCGTTCCACTTGGGTGGTTGAGGTGTCCCTGTGACCACCATGCCTGCTGACATCACAGGAAAATGGCCTGGGAGGTCCCTGGGTGTTCAGTCATCACCCCTGAATCCAATCATCCAACAATGGGTTAATAACCCTGACTCCAGACAAATGCTAACTTGAGCTCTGAGGCTCCTTCAGCTTCTGGGTTTGGTGGTCACCTCTGGAAACGAGCTCCACGGTGGGCATCAAGAGCAGGCGGACTGGGTAGATGGTGAACGGCTTTGCATAGCAGAGGGGACATGCCACCTGCCAGTGTTGCTCTGGGACTGCTGTGACCATAGACCTCACAAAGCGGGGGATGGGTGGACATCAAGGACGACAGCACATTAGACAGCGAGCCGGGTGTGGAGGACACACATTCATTCCTCTCTTTGTGGACAAGATTCAAGTGCTAGCTCACTCCATTGAAACCACCCTGCTGTGGGCTGCAGGACAGAGCCCGATCCAGACGGGGACTCCAACCACCGGAAGGCGTTTCTTCCCGACGCAGCCTTCCACCGAGTTACGACCAGCCGTTGGGCATAATCAAAGCCTTTTTCCCTGATCCTTTTAAATCCATGCTCGTGGTCCTTTTTCCTCTATCCAAGTTCCTTTTCTCTCACATGACAAATGAGCCTGAGAGCTAAAGGTAGAAATGAAACAGTGAATGTGTCCACCTAATTTAATGAAGCGCTTTTCAAAACTGCTGTCCCGGCATCTCCCCGATGATAGCAATCATTGACTGAGCCCTTCCCTGGCTCCCGGCAACACCAGAGTGCGTCTGTGCCTGTCGCAGACCCCTCTGTGCCCCACCTGGTGAGTCTCTGTTCACTTTCACGCTAGACACCCCGGTAGCAAGCGTGAAGCCCAAGGCCCCTGCCACAGGGCCACCACGTCCCTCCTGCTTCCCGGGACCTCTCGGGTGCCATGCTGAGCTCTGCTTGTGGGCAGCTTGTCACTCATACCTACAAGCTTGGGACTGTGCAATGCCACAAGGTCACACCTCCGCCGAGGAGCAGGCCTCGTGGATAAACACTGGTGGATAAACTGTCCTAGTGCACAGTTGGGGCAGGTCCTGCTGGATCCTCAGAAAACCATGCCAGGAACCCCTGGGTCACGGCTGTCCAGTTGGCTTTTCTCCTTGTCCTTTGACTCTCTCCAGGGCCCTGCTCTTGAAGGATAGTCATCGACTATCTCGAAGGATAGTCATCCATTTTGCATATGAGGTGACAGTGCTCAAGGAATTTCCTACTTTCCCAGAGTCAGGACGTGAATACAGCTCCCCTTCCTGTCCCCCGCCGTGGTGGGGACTACCACTCAGAGCACGCGGAGGTGTCTGGGCAGGCTCGCCAGATCATCTTTAGAGCGCTGTCTCTCCTGTGCTCTGCCCATGGAACCCCAGAGGGGGCGCAGTTTACCTCTGATTGTTCAAAGCCGTGATCCCAGCATGGAGGACCGTGCCTGGAACATAGTAGCACCTTAGTAAGTCCTTTCTGGGTGAATGACTTGATGAAATTACAAAAACAGCTGTCATTTTCGAGTTTCCCGTATGGGGACACACCAGGCCTTTGTGCTTGAGGTGCACCTGTGACCCCTTCCTGTGGGTGCCGAGGGCGTGGCCAGCAGGAAGGCCTGTTCGGTGGCCTGCAGAGGCTGACTGTGTCCAGGAAGGCTGGTGGCTCTGTCAGTGGGCCCCACAAGTGCACAGCCTGGACAACTCATAACACATAGCTGTGTCCCAGTGCCCACGAGTGGCCAGTTTCTGAGGGGCAGAAGCACCCGCAATAGGACTGTGAGGCCGTCCACAGAGGCAGGATGTGGGGGAGATGCGCCAGGGTTAAATCTGGCCCCGGTGTGTTTGGCGAGTGAAGTTTTGCTGGAACACGTGTGCTCCTTCACTCAGGGGTCAGCAGCGGCTGTGTCCGCACTGAAGGGAGGCGAGTAACGCGGCAGCATGTGTGGCCACACGGCCTTAAACGCTTACTCTGTGACAAAGTTTGCAGGGCCCTAAAGCAGACCCTCACCAGCCCTGCCCAGCAGGCCGCTCCATGGCGCACTCCGTGTGGGCAGCAGGACTTCTCTCCGAAGGGACAGGGCCTGGGCCCAGTGCACCTACCAGTGCTGGTGTCTCCAGGCCAAGCCCCCCCATGCCCAGGTCGGGGCCGTCCTCTTTTTTTGCACAGGGCTCGGGGGACATGGCCAGTATTTGCCCCTGCTCTTCTTCTCCACTACCCTGGCAGTTGACGGCCATGTTTTGATGGGACCAGTCTATCTTCAGAATGTTTCTAAACACCAGTATATCCAGTGGCCATGATCCTGGGGCATTAGGAAACACGGAAAAGTTTCCATTGTCACCCCTTCTGAGGCAGCCCTGCTGGCAATTAATGGGTGAGAACTGGGGTCACTATAAGACTCACAAAGGACAACAGGGAATGAGACACCCCAGCATGAGTGGTACTCACTAGATCCCCACATATTAATGGCACCCATGAAACAACAAAATATCAATGGCATGAGACCCCCAGAATCAACGACACACATGAGACCCCAGCATCAATGGTACCCACAAGACCCCTAGCATCAATGGTAACCATGAGACCTCTAGAATCAATGGTACCCATGAGACCCCCAGCATCAATGGCACCCACAAGACCACCCCAGCATCAATGGTACACATGAGACCCCAGCATCAATGGTACCCACAAGACCCCCAGCATCAATGGTAACCATGAGACCTCTAGCATCAATGGTACCCATGAGACCCCCAGCATCAATGGCACCCACAAGACCACCCCAGCATCAATGGTACACACAGGACCCACAGCATCAATGGTACCCATGAGACCTCCAGCATCAATGGTACCCATTAGAACAGCTAGCATCAATGGTACTCACCCAGGAGACCCCCAGCATCAATGGCATCCACAATATAGCCAGCATCAATGGTACCCACAAGACCCCCAGCATCAATGGTACCCACGAGACCCCCA
>PVJS01000520.1:0-32714 GCA_004027185.1 Glis glis | reverse complement strand
GACCCCCAGCATCAATGGTACCCACACTAAGAATGCTACAGGGAAAGCGAGCCCAAATATCCTCATACTTTTCCTGCCCCAATTCATTCTTCCTCTGCCAGCGACTTAAATGTTTTTAAAATAGGTGGTAGAAACTCACACTGGTATGAAATTGCATCTGAGTATGTGAAGAAATATGTCCCATCTTAGAAGAGCTTAGAGTTCTGACTCATGGTCATCATCAGGATATGACAGGAAAGGGACAGTGACCAAGGGTCACAGGAGGGACATGGGCAGTAGGTAATGCTTCTTTTTCTGAAAAACAGGATTCTTGTATATGGGAAGTCACCGATTTTCCTTGTCTGGGTAGACCGGGACATGGTTCAAGGTCAAGGCTGGCATCAAAGATGATAAATTGAGAAGAGAAGGAACATTAATTGGATTTCTGTTCCTATTATGGGTGTTTGAAGATGAAGCAGCTACAGTGGGCAGCAAAATGAGGTTCTTATTGGGATCTCTCTTTTATAGTGCTCATATGCAAGCCGTGTGTGTGTGTGTGTGTGTGTGTGTGTGTGTGTGTGCGCGCGCGTGCACACGCGTGAAAGAGTATATGAGTACAGTCTTCCCTCTGTATCCATGAAGGACTGGTTTCAGCACCCCTCATGGATTCTCAAGTTCCTTATATAAAATGTGTTGTATTTGCATAGACCATAAGCAGCATCTCCAGTATACTTTAAATCATTTTAAGATTACTTGTAATACCCAATACGATGTAAACATATGTAAGCAGTTGTTGTATATGTCGTTTGGGGAATGATGACAAGTAAAACGCCTGTACATGTTGAGTGCAGGCACATTTTTTTTCCTGAATGTTTTCAAGCCACAGTTGGTTGAATCTGTAGGTGTCGAACCTGCAGATAGAGGGGGCTGACCGGAATGGGAAAAATACTCACGCAGGATTGTATTAGTCAGGGTTCTCCAGAGAGTCAGACCCAACACAATGTAGAAATAGATGAGAAGCTGCAGATACGGATATGCGAGAGGGGATTTATTGCGGGAAACAGCGATTATGGAATTGGAGAAGTTCAGAGAACCAGGGATGCCAGTAGCATGGTTCACTCCAAGTCCAAAGGCCTCGGAACCAGAGAAGCCAATGTTGTCGCTCTTGGTCTGAGCCTAAGGCTGGAGATCCTGGAGCTCAGATGCCTAAGGGTGAAAGAAGGGTGTCTCAGCCCCAGAAGGGACAGCGAGTGGACTTCCCCTGCCTGCCCGCTCTCTCTGGGCCTCCAGCGGGTTGGGTGCCGCCACCATGTTGGGTGAGGGCAGATCTCCCAGGCTCGGTCCCCGCATTCAATGCCAATCTGTTTCAGAATTGGATGTGCCTAGAATCAATGCTTCACGAGCTACTTGGGCATCTCCTAGTCCAGCCAAGCTGCCACTAGCACAGGTACGATGAGAACTGACAAGCATTAGGTCAGAAACACCTTTCCTGCCTGTGTCTGCTTCACATGTAAACGAGTGAGCAGCGGAGACCAGCAGCCCTCCTCACTCGGAACTTCATCCTGCGGGGAGGCGGCAGCACCAGCCCAGGCTGGGAAGGGGACACTGAAGGAGACAAACTGGGACAGGGCTGAGAGCAGCGGGGCAGGGAACTCTGGGAGGAGATTATAGTTGAGCTGAAATCTGCAGGCCAATATTGAGTCAGAATGGAATGGGGGTGGGGAGAGCGTCTGAGGCCAGAGTGGACAGAGCAGAGACAGCCAGGGGACAGGGCAGAGGAGGGGACAGGGAGAGAGGCCAGGCAGGTGGCAGAGCCTTGAGGACAGGAAGAGGCGTTGGATTTTATTTCAACATCCTCAGGGAGACAGGGAAGGTTTAAGGATAGGAGGACATTTGCATTTTCGAAGGCTGTTCTCACCACTTTGTGATAAAAAGGAGGGAGACAAGCTTGGCTTCTAAGCAGCTGCTCCCTTTGCCCGGGATAACAATGCTGGCTTTGACCTGGGGGTGCTGGAGAATAACACTGCGCAGACCCTTGCCTCCACCTCCAGCGGCTGACTTTCCTGAATGTGCAGCTCTAGACAGATAACCGCGAGTTGTCATCTTTACACATCTGAGCATCTCAGCTCGCAAGAGGAAGAGCCATTAGTGTATTGGAATGGTTGCCCTGGCTCAGTGAACATGTGGCAGGTGGCGCCTTGACCAGGCCCTGGGAGCTGCTGGGACGCAGAGGTACTGAGCGAGTGTCTGCCCTGGGGACTCAGCGTCCTGAGAGGGTGTGCGCGTCCACTGGCAGGTGATTTAATTTAGAAGTAGTCATATGATGAAGCCAGGGATCAGAAGCAACGAGCTCTGAAAACTGCCATGTGAGTAAGCAGGTGTGTGCTCACCACACCTGGCTGGTGTGACCCCAGCACCTGTGACACCCAGCTTCCTCTCCTGCCAGAGCTGCGTTCCTGGCACCTGGCTATTGGGGTAAGGCTGGAAGGCTGGTTCTGGGATGCGCTTGTGTGATAGTCAATCTAGTTTGTCAACTTGACCTGATCTTGACACACCCAAGATCATGTGACTTTGGGTGTGTGACAGCAGATTAAACAGAAAGCCTGCCCTGAATGTAGGCAGCAGGATTCTGATAGGTGCAGGACTTAGATAAAAGAGGGAGAAGCCGTGTAGAGCAATGCGTGACTTTTTCCGAAGAAAACACATCTGCTCTCGTCTGAGATCGTCGGCCTCTGGCTCATAGAACTGGAACTTCGCCGTTTCTCTGAAGAGCTTCTTGATCTTCTGCTCTCATCTGAGATCTTCGGCCTCCAGCCCTTCGAACTGAAACTTCACTATCGTTTCTCCGAAGAGCTTCCTGATCTTCACATCTTGGACTGGGACTGAATTAGTGGTTGCTCCGATCCTAAGACTCCAGCTCTTAGACCGCTCGACCAGCTACTGGTTCCTCTGTCTCTCCACATGCAGTCAGAACTTGGGACTACATTGCTTCAAACTGTAAGCCCATCTGATAAATCCCTTTTTCAAATATACTCATTCTGTGAATTCTGTTAATCTATTGAAGCTTGGGGTTGCCTCTGGGCAGAGGTGGTGAGCAGACCTTGGTGGGTCCCTGGGTTTCCGCTCCCTAGTCTAGGAGGTCATGTGGGCCCCATGCTGTGTGACAGAGCCAGGCGTTTGCAGCAGCTGGATCTCTGTCTCAGTGTGGAGGATAGCTGCCCTCCCACGGTATCAGTGATGAGATTGCTTGAATGACATGCCCCAAGTTTATTGAGGTAAATCCCTAGACTGGGGGATTTGTCCTCACAGCAGTTACCCCAGATTATCCTGATACACCACAGATTAAGCCTTGCCTTGGTACACAGCACTAAACCAAGACGCAAGGCGACCGGAGGAAGATGTGTGTGTACGTGGGCCCCTGGAGCCACAGGCTCAGCTCTCACCTGTTTCTATCAACTCACAGAATCCTGGACTGGCTGTTATATTCTTTTCTTTTTTTTTTTTGCGGTACTGGGGATTGAACCCAGGGGCATTCTACCTTCGAGCTTATACTCCCAGCCCTATTTTTTCTTCTTTATTTGGAAACAGGGTCTCACTAAGTTGCGGAGGGCCTCACTAAGTAGCTGAGGCTGGCTGCGAACCCGGATCCTCTGGTCTCAGCCTCCCAAGTACTGGGATTACAAGCGTGCGCCACCATGCCCGGCTATCATATTCTTAAATTAAGCCTCCACCCCAACTTTTACAAATCTACCTTGAAACTGAAATACTTGAAATCCAAACGTTAAGATTATTAGTATATTAATTCAAAATTCAAAGTTCTAAATGGGTTGGCTACTAAGACTCATGTATTTGAGACTGTCTTATAAAAACTACCAGAAATTTAACATCTGCCAGATCAAAGCTCCCCTCTCTCTCTCTCTCTCTCTCTCGGGATTGAACCCAGGGACATTCTGTCTCTGAGCTACACCTCAGCCCTTTTTATTTTTTATTCTTTTGTTTTGAAATAGGGTCTCACTAGGTTTCTGAGAGTCTCACTCCATTATTGAGGTTGTCCTTGAACCCGCGATCCTCTTGTCTCAGCCTCCCAAGTGCTGGAATTATAGGTGTGCACCATCACACCCAGCTAAAATTCAGCACTCTTTAGAGGAAGGTAGAAGGAACCAGGGCCTCTAAAAGTATCATTCTCAGTGCCTAGTGTACAAAGCCTAGTGTACAAACAGATATTACTAGACATTCTGTAAAGGTTAAAAAAAAGAATTAAATGACCATAAGTGACCCGATGTTGAATTAAGAAAGATATTAAAAGAGCTGGAGAAGAATGTTACAAAACTTATAAAGACACGACGAATGGAAAATGTTCACAAACAAATGAAAAGTAAGAAGACTGAAGGAGAAATCTGGAAGTGAAAGTACAATTTCTGACATGAAAAAATTGCATGGGTTCAAAAAGCAAACCGGACATAGCAGAAGAAAGAGTAATTGACCACAAAATCAGGGCAATAGAAATGATTCAAACTGAAATGTATAGAAGAAAATGAATTAAAAAAAACCCCACAAAATAGAGCAACCAAAATATCTAAGACAACATCAAATAGCCAAATACATATGTAAATTGGAGTCCCGGAGGAAACGGGGAGGAAAGCATTAGAAGAAACATTTGAAGACGCACAGGTCAGAATTTTCCTCAAATTTGTTGAAAGATTCAACCCCACGGTTCCTAAAGGATCAGTAAACTTCCAGCAGAAAAATTACAGAGAAAGGATGACAAATGAGAACACTGGAGGCAAATACTAAACCCCAAACGAAGAGGAACCCCAACGGCATCCAGAGAAAAAGAAAACATTTCATTCAGAGGAACAGCGGAGTGTGCAGCTATGAGGGGCAACTGTAGGTCCCCACGCCTCTGCTCTAGCGGGGGCCTAGCCTGTCCTTGTCCCCTGGGCTTGCTGGGGTCCAGAGATGTGGGGCCCCTGGTCCTGTGGCTCTTCCTGCAGGCCGAGGAGGGCGAAGCTGTGCTCAGGGGCCAGAGGGTGCAGGCTCCTGATGGAGGGTGTCTGCCACCAGCCACCTGATGCCTGGGGCTTGTCCTGAGGAGCTGGGGAGGGACCGGTGAAGGTGGTGTGGCCTGGAGGAGGCTGCTGCTCCTTGCTCTGCAGCTGCATCTGGGCGTCGCAGGACCTGACTCAGCGGCAGGCTTCCGCCACGCTGGAGCTGGCGCCAGGGTTCCTGTTCCGCTGATGTTGGGCCACGCTGTGTTGAGCCATCCACTGGCTGACGGGCAGTTGGGCTGTTTCCTGTTTGGGCTGTTGTGCAGGTACTGGGGTGAGCACACATGGACAGGTGGAAGAAGCCAGCCACAGACCCCGCCTTGAGCCGGCAGATACAGAGTGAGAACACAGGTCAGTGGTCCCCAGGGCCGGGTGGTGACCGCTAACGAGTACAGGGCTTGTTTGGGGAGATATAAAATGTTCCGAGGGATGCTTGCGCATTTTTGTGAATATATTAAAACCCAAACCGAACGGTACTCTTTAAATGGATGCATTTTATGACAAGTGAATTATATCTCAATAAAACTGTTTGCACATCTGTTTTTCTCTTTCTAGGCAACTTCGCTGAGAATCTGAGCGGACTATATGCTTGTGTTCAATCTGTAAGCGCTCTGTACCTTTTATTTCTTGGCTGCAGCACACGAACACGCCAGTCATAGTTCCTGTTGTGTTCACGAGGACTGTCTTTGGCCCTGAAAAGCCTGGTATGAAATGGACAGGGAAGGACACTGGTGACCTGCCTTTGCTGGCAGCTCTTTCGCCCTGGGTGGACACTTGCCTGTGGCTGCTCCTTCAAGGGAAGAGCTAGGGGATGTCTTTGCTCTTCCTTCTAGCTGTGAAGTTCCAGGTGGGAAGGACTGGGACAGGAGGAAGCATTCACCACTGGTGCAGGTTGCCCTCATGCATTTGCCCACGAAGGTCGAGCCGCTCCTGGCTGCACCCCTGTTCCTCCAGGACCCCACTGTCATTCTGACAGGTCCATGGGGGGAAGGCCGGCCTGGGCTCAGGAGCTCACACAGCCCCAGGGAAGCCAGGCTGGGACTCTTGCTCCTGGACTGTGCCATACCTGGATGCCAGCCACATTGCCCACGTCAGCTTCCCTGGGGCCAGGAGACACCTGCAGGCGGCTTGTGTCTGGAGACACGGCGTGTCCACTGGCACCTGGGCCATGGAAAAAGAAGAGATCCTTGCTTCAATGAAGACCTCATTCTACAAAGAGCTTTCTCTTTCCATCCATGTCTCTGTGGTCCTGGACTGTTCTGAAAACAAGAGAGACCATAGCAATCTATACAGCAGAGTGCCTGCACAGGTCCAGGTGACACCCCACTGCTGGTCAGCCAGCCTCTCCTGGGTGGATCTGGGTCTGTGGGATGTCTGAGCCCAGCCCTGTGGAGGCCAGCCCTTTGCCTGGCCCCTGCTGCCGCAGCCACAGGGACATATCTTCAGCGAATGGTGACAAGAACACAGGCTTTTGTTTTTGAGATTGCCTGTTTCAGGTGACCCGCTGAGTAGAGCCTGCAGCCTCGCTACTACATTGTTAGTCTCCTCTGAGGGGAGGGATCGGTGCTTCCATAGGTATCATACGTGATTCCAAGGTGTGTCTGCTCCGCTCTGAGGATTTTAATTACGTGTAGAACATTAAATAGTGGCCGGTACAGTCTGGCCTGGTTTCAGTTACCTACATCGGAGGGGCCATTGTCGGGGAGGCTGGGTCTGTCACAGTGGGTTTTCTGAGCCTGGGCATGTGCCCCCGTCCCACCGATTCCACCCATGCCCGAAGCTCGGGGCTTCTCTCCGTCCACCCAGGACATAAAGATGATGTACACACAGCACCTGCCCTTCTCATTACGTGCACGCTCATTCCACAGAAAGGGAACCCAGACGAATTAGGTTTTCCTTTCTCCAGACTCTTTCCCTAGGAAGATTATTTACAACAGTTTTTTATTCCTCTCTTCTATTCCTCCAAAGGCAATGAAAAGCAATTCTGAAAGCACAGTAGAAAATCAGTTTTTAATCAAGAAAAACAATCTGTGGGAAATAGAGATGTGCCGCTTCACCTCCAAGAAGTCCCGGCAGCCGCTGGAGCGTGCGCTGCCCACCGCGGAGGCCGCCCCTCCCTCGGCGCATGGCCGCCCAGGCTTTGGGGGCCCAGCCTGCGCCCTGGCGTGAGGTCAGGCCGCCCTGCAGCCCTGGCTGGAATGCAGCGGTCAGTCAGCCTGCAGCGGGCGTCTTGGTGGCCAGTGACTGAAAGCTCCTTCCTGCTCAGGGCACAGCGACCCAGGCAGAAAGGTCAGAGCTCTGCTCTTGGAGCCTGCTTCTCAGAGGCCACGACTCAGTCCGGGTGTTACTGCCCAAGAGGAGGCGGCAGGGTTTGCAGACCCGCAGGGAGCGTCCTTGCCTTCCCAAGAGCCACCGTGCCCCTTCCCCGTGACGGCTCCTCCCCACTCCTCCCTGGAGGGGCGAGCCAGGCCCTGGCACCTGGCCCGGCAGTGACTTGCTTGGACCAGTGGAGCTAGAGGTGCTGACCTGGAACCGTGGAGACCTCAGGCCTCAAGATGAAGGACAGGTGGCTTCGGCTGCCTGCTCTGGGGAAGCCAGCCCTGGCGTGAGGGTGGAGCTGCCATGCTGGAGGGAGCCCAGCCAGCCTGTGGTGGGAGGCTCGTGGGGTGGCCCATGCCGCGGCAGTGGATACCTGACACACGTGTCCCTTTCAGCTGACCCCTGCTGCTGCGCCTTTGTCCGAGGGTAGTGGCCTCCGGCTCCACTGGGTGCACACTCATGGCGGGCGGCCCACGGCACAAGTCATCCTGTCCTCTGCCCAGTGCACAGATCTCCTGCACATGGGTGGTTGATGCCCACGGCTCCCTCATGCCTTGTCCGCTGGGCTGGGGAGGGGTGTGTGACAGCTGCAGGGTTGTCCTGTGCTGCCAGCCCACCCCATCTCCTTAACTGATTTGCTTCCTCCAGTGGATATTTGAAAGAGGGCTCCTCCCTGCTGTAGTTTGAATGTCCCCTTAGTAGGGCTGTTGTCCTGCTTCCAGGAGCCCCTGCTGCCCTCCCAGACTCTCCCAGGAAACACCTGGCTTTCCCGCAAGGTCACCTGACCTGGGCTTCTGAGGCACTACATCTCTAGGAGGTTACTTAGAAACAGCTCCAGCTGATGTGAGTAACTGGTATTTACAGGTGCACACCATCATGCCCAGCTAAATTTATTCTTTTTTAAAGAGTTGCTCACTGTTTTTAAACAGTAGGGTGTGGGGGCTGGCCTGTGTGATGTGAGGTAAGGCTGGGGGCTGCAGAGGTGGACGCCCCCAGGGAGTGACGCTGCTCCGCACAAGCAGGAGAGCACAGGTAGGGAAACCTTCTGCCCTGGGGTTTCCCTGGACTGCAACCTCAAAACACCAGTGGCCTGGGACCACCCTCCCTCGGGCCGCTTTGCTGAGGGACATGGAGGTCCCCACCCACTGCCTGTGGGGTTCAGCTCTGCCTCTCGCAGGCCCAGGGCAAACCAATCAGCCGCTGCTTGCCTACTAGGCTGTCTGTGCCTGCCCAGGGGCCATTGGGGTCCCTCCCTGAGCCCAGCGTTTGCTGCTGCATGTCCGAGAGTCCTACAGTTGCAGAAGCCCAGGGCTCTCCTCACCTCTCCCTCCCACCCTTCACATCCAATCCTCTGCTCCTGCCCTCCCCGGCACAGCACGCCTGCCTTTCCTGCTCCCCTCCTTCTCCTCTCCTCCCTCCTGCTCCCCCTCTTCCTCCCTCCCCTCCCTCCCAGCTGTCAGCTCCCTAGGGTGCATCTTTATTACTTTTATCAACCAGGCTTCCAGTGTGAGCTCCTTACCTGACCACCGCTAGCAAAGCTCCTGCCTTCTCAGGAAGACACGCAGCACATGTGGATTCTTTGTGATGGCAGCGTTCCTAAAGTTTTTTTAAAAATAAAAATTGCGCCAGGCGTGGTGGCGCACGCTTGTAATCCCAGTACTTGGGAGGCAGAGACCGGAGGATCAGGGTTCGCGGCCAGCCTCAGCTACGTAGTGAGGCCCTCCGCAACTTCGCGAGACCTGGTTTCAAAGTAAAGGATAAAAAATAGGGCCGGGGGTACGCCCCTGGGTTCAATCCCTGGTACCGCAAAAAAAAAAAAAAATTGCAATTCTTGTATATAATTTGGAAAATACAGAAAATGGTAAACAGCCAATTAGGAATTATTCATCACCCACTACTCAGAGATAACCACTGACGAGACCTGTGGGTATTTGTCCCTTCCCAAATTTACTTGACTAATGCGATGCGCTGTGTTATAGCACGAAGTCATCGCCCTGCGGATGCCACAATTGTGTGACTGTTCTCTCTTGTTAGTCCGCTGCAAGGGCCAGACTGACAACCTTTTTGTCTTCAAGAGCCACGTGGTCTCTATTGGAACACCCTGACCCTGCTAGTGAAGCGTGAAGGCTATCAGGGTGGCAGGTCAATGAATTGTCTTAGCTTGTGCCAAGAAAACTTTACAGGTCCAGGTGGTGGGTCAGTTTATTCATCAGGCCTTTTATTATTTTTTAAATTTATTTTGGTATTGGAAATTGAACCCAGAGGCATTCTACTTCCGAGCTATACCCCCAGCCATATGTAATTTTTTTATTTTGAAACAGGGTCTCATTAGGTTGCTGAGGGACCTTGCTGAGTTGCTGAGGCTGGCCTCAAACCTGTGATCCTCCTGTCTCAGCCTTCCAAGTACAGTCATGCACCACCACATTCAGCTTATTCATCAGGCCTTTGAAAGGAACACATTGTCTCCAAGTAAAATCACTGATATAGGTGTGTTCAATCAGATGAACATTCTGGAGGGACGTAAGTGTCCTTTCCATAATTCTTATCTCTGCCCACTTCACCATGCAAATACATACCAAGAACACCACACACACCATACGCACCATGCACACAATACACACCACACACATCATGCTTCCCATATACAACATATAGCATACAACATATAGCATACAACATACACACCATGCACACTACACATACCACACATACCATATATGACACACAGCATGCAAATGTACACCATGTGTGCCAGGCACACCATGCTGCATGCTTTACATTAAAAAAAATTTTTTTGAGACCTTCAATGTCTGCAAATGACCTTGCTTTCCTGTTTGATGGAAAGTTTGGCTGGGTATAGAATTCCAGTGTGCTTCCTTGTAATTATAGCAGTTTTACTGAGGTATAATTTATGTAGCATGCAATTGTAAGCGTTCAGTTTAAGTTTTAATCAATCGAAACTTTCTCACATCCATCACCTCTTCTAGTTTTAGAATGCTCCCATCCCTCTCACCCTGGATTCTCCAGTGTCTGTTTGCAAATTCCCACTCTCACCCCACAGGAAATAATGGCTCTTCTCTGAAGTTCTGGTCTGAATTTTTCTTTTTCTAGAAATTTGACAAAAGTAGAATCACTCAACTGTGCTTTTATGTATCTGATGTTTACCCCTTAGCAGAGTGTTTCTGTGGCTCATCCATGAGCAGCACGGATCTTCGTTGGTTCTCTCGTTGCTGGCTGGTCTTCCTTTGAGTGGATGTGTGACATTTTGCTTACTTATTTGCTAGTGAAGGACGCTGGGTTGTTTTCCAGCTCTGTCTGAGCGGTGATGCCAGGACACAGTGTGCATGTTTTTGTGTAGACTTGTGATTTTGCTGGCTCACACATCCTGGTAAAGAGCAAAGGAGGGTACGTTTTATTATCATTTTAAGAAACCGCAAAATTTGGAAGAAAAGATGAATCCTCATAGAAGTGGCTTCAGAGCCTCCTTTCATGTCTCCCTGTGTTTCTGAGCATTTTACAGGGTTTGGTGGGTTGATGAACCGAACTGAATTATGCAGAACCCATCCCAGCCTGAGATTAGATCTCAACCTGGATAACAATATACAATGTCTTTGCAATGAAGTAAAAAATTGCCTGGAAAATATGTCGAGATTTACAGTTGTCATTTTAAAGATCACAGTTGGAGCCAAAGAACCTTTTTCCTGCGAAAGTGGAAGAATAAAAGTAGCTCAAGAAGTTTCCTACCTAGAGGGACTCGGCTGGCAGGATCTCCATTAGCACACCTGCACCTCAGCGCCAGGTGATGAAATCCGTGCTCCTTCTGCCTGAGCAAGCGTGAGCCCTGGCCTCCGGGGCAGCACCGCTGCTACTCAGGGCCTCATCCTTTCCTGGAAGCCGTTAGCAAAGCCTCCGCAGACCTTGGCACAATTACCGACGGCTCGGTTTCCGGCTGCTGTGCTTCTAGGAGGAAGCCGGTGGGAATTGAGCGAGGACTAGGAGGTGGCCTGACCAGCCAGGCATCACGCCTTCTCCTTCCACTCCGCAGCACCAGGTCCCCAGGAGGGCGTCCGCTGCTGCCCTGCTCCTGTCAGGACCGGGCCAGGCCTGCAGCCAGGGCCTCTGAGGAGACGCCTTCTGCCCTTTTCTCGGAGCATCTCGGTCTCCTCTCCGCAGAGGCCCACGTGTGAGGCCTTTACCTTTGGCCCATGCATAGACTCTGCATGCATTCAATAATAATCACAATAAACAAAAGGGCCGAGCGGCTCTCCTTTACCTGGGGAGTCGGCGAGCCCGGCTAATGCATTTCCATGGCTCACCTCTCAGACTTGTTGACGCACAGGACAGGGGCACTGCCAAGCTGAGCACACCTGGAATATTAGAGCCCTGTGACTCCTGGGGACTTGCCCCTCTTCCTCCTCCTCTCTGTTGATGCTCTGTCCTTGTACTGAGCACTAAGTAAGCTGAGTCATTGGTACCAGGCCCCACGGTACCATCGGACCCGGCTCTACAGGCTGGGCCCGTCCAGCTCCCTAGCCTCATGGCCCAGCTCAACACCTGGCATGGGGCAGATGGGCCATTAGTGTTTTCTGATTGATTGAATAGATGCACAAATAGTTTTAGCTAAAGAATAAGAAGTGTAAGAAAACTTGCCTCAGTGGATGTGAAAACAACGCTATAAACCCATTATTTCTGTAATTGCCATTTATGTGAAAATGCTGGAAATTGGGTCTGGTGTTTTGTGCACTTTTGATGGTGGAGAGGATAAGCTGGTGTTGCCATCTGACTGTCTTCCCTCAGATACCGGAACCGACCCCGGCAGGGCAGCGATGGCCGCAGGAGATTTCAAACCCCAGCCCAGGTCCTGCGTGAGTCTCTGCTGCGCGGACCGGCTGGCAGGGCTTGGCCACCTGGGCCACCAGCCAGGCCGCAGGAGCTGGGCTGCACACCAGCTCAGGGGTGTAAGGATACGGGTCATTACAGCCCAAACCGCAGCTCAGTTCTTCACCAGCGGAAGTGGGCTCCATGTGACTGGGCCGAGGAGCAAACACTGGCAGATTAGGAACTGGTGCCGCATGGAGGCGGAAGTGGAATGTGCCAGAAGGGTTCATCAGAGGCTCCAGGACAAAAGGCAGTCCTCCCCTGGGACAGAGACGCCTCCTGGACCAAGCCGTGGCAGCTCTATGAGCCTCTTCTCCACCGGCCTCTGTCATGGCGGCTGAGCCCAGTTTTGGTAGGAATCCTGCTGGGCCAGTTGACACAGGCCCAGCCCCTCCATACCGTAGTCAGTCCCTGTTGTCTCTGGCTTAGCGGTCCCGTCATCCCTGACTTAGTGGTCCTCTTAGTGGTCCCCAGTGTCCCTGGCCCCTGCCCCTTGTCTCTGCTGTATTCTGAGCTCAGGTCCACCCCCACCTCTTGCCAGGTCTTGGCTAGTCTCCCTTGTCATTTTTACAGGCGTCTGGCGCATCGTTCTTTTACACCTGGGACTGCTGAGACTGGGCGAGGGGTATGGCGGGGGACACCGCGGGTCATTCTCCTGGGCTGGAGCTGACTCTGGGCATCACTGAGCGGTCTTCTGGGTCAGGACCCAGCCAAGGAAGCCCCCGGGGGCAGGGAAGGTCTGCAGATGTCCCCTGCTCCCCACGTATTGCAGTCGTGACCAGAGCTGAGCCTTGGACTTGCTCACTTTGAAAGCCGCCGACCTCACATCTAGCGACATGTCAATGACAAAAAGAGGGCGTCTTACTCGGTCTGTTTTCTGCTGCAGTAACAGAATGTCACTGTAAATCACAAGCAATAGAATTGCATTTGGCTCATGGGAAGTCTGAGAAGGAGGGTCCTATCTGGTGAGGGCCTTCTGCATCAAACCAGAGAGGGAGAAAGGGAGTGGGGAAGGAGGGCCCAGCCGCCCTGCTTTTAGGAACCCACTCCCTCCTGACCCCATTGCCTCTCATCCCCTCCCCCCAACACGGTGGCGATTAAAGTGTCACCTCTATGGCTGAGAGGGACCTCGAGAACTGCTAGTGGGACATGGACCATGGCAGGCTGCGTCGGCATCCCGCAGGAAGGTTAGAGGAGACTATTTGTCCAGAAAGTTCTTAATGGCCTGTTTAACTTTGCAAAAGTACAGAGAAGCAAATAATCACAATAACGATGACACTAACAATAAAAATCACCTTGAATCCCCAAACTCAGAGATGGCCCATGTGTTATTTTGGCCTATGTAGGTCCAGTCTCTTCCATCTTTATAGACTAAATATTTTAGCAAAAATCCATTCCTACTGAATATGTTATTTTGGACTTGATGCTTTACTTATCGCCTTAGTTTTGCCATAGTTTTATGACCTTAAATATACTTCTATGACCAAAAAAGTCCTTTTCCCCATAATCTATGTATCAAGGTGCCTCCTGCCTGTCTGCTGTTCCCGACATGCCCATCTCAGAGGCTAACGCTCAGGAAGAAAAGCATGGCGGGCGTGGTTTCTTTCTGAGCTTTGGAGTTGCTGTGTTACTTCTGGATTTTTATAAGGTCTGAGGCTAGGGCTGATCTTCCTCATCCCTCTCTCCTTTCCTCCTCTCTCCCTTCTTCCCTTGTCTTCCTCCCTCCTCCCTCCTCCCCTCCTTTCCTCCCTAGACCTTGCTCTTGAAGTCAGGCCTTGGCTGTCTTTTCAGACGCCCCTCTTCCTGTGGTGGGGGAGGCCAGGGAGGAAGGCAGCCTCATGGCCTTGCTGAACATGCCACCCCCTGCAGTCACCTCGAGTCCCACCTGGGTCACATCCCTGTCCCTTCAGTAACTGGGGTCCTCTGGTGCTTGAGAGCCAAGGCACAGCTGTGGGGCAGGAGGAATTGCCTGCCCATGTCTTCCGGGAAACAGAGATGGGGTGTCTAGAGCATCATGCTATCTGCATGCGAGGGGCCTCAGGGACAACACAGGATGGGCCCCGATGGCCTCCCTGCTGATGGCTCCTCATCCTCCCCTTCCTACTGCGTTCAGTACAGCCATGTCTGCCAGAAGCCCAGTTGCTCGCCCTGCAGCCTGGGAAGGTGGGGTGCTCAGGCAGGCCGGCCTGAGGACCCCACAGGCTCCAGCAGTCAGAGCCGGGTTTTAGGGTGTAGATTTGTAGATTTAGGGGGAAAGCTGCTGCGTGTGAGGTGCTCTAATACACAGAAAGTCTGCTCCCCTGTGCAGCGGTGCTCTAACACACAGAAAGTCTGCTCCCCAGTGCAGCGTGTAGCTGCTAGGGCTGCCTCTAATCTGCTCTCCTGGAACAACAGGTAGGGGTGAGCCATGGCGCCCCACTAGCGTGTCCCATGCCACAGCCCCCAGAGGCTGCAGAGTCTCTCCCACCATCTTAATGTGGCATTTCTCTCCTCAGCCATGCCCCCAGTTAATAAGGAAGAGGGTTTAGTTCCCAGTGTTTAGCTTTCTGCTAATTTGTCACATCTCTCTGTTTAGAGGGGTGTTTGGGTCACAACAGTCAAGTATGGAGCCAAAGTCATGGCCAACTGGCTGATAGTCACAACGTATGGGAAAGGGGCTGCAGGGGGTGCGCCCCGAACTCCTTCGGACAGCTCAGAGTCCTTTAATTCTCATAACGAGTAATGCCAAATCCTCAATCTTGTTTTGAATTTTGAATTTGTGATGGAGAAATAGAGAAGATGAGCTTGATTTAAGCAGTGTTTTTAAAAATTTTAGGATTGTCTGGCAGATTCAATTGCAATGTTATTGTTGTTGTTGTTGTTGTTTAGTGTGAATGTGAAATGCTTTGGAGTTTGCCCTGAGGCTGCCCAAACTGTGTCACAGTGAGATTCCTGCTTCAAACAATGTTGCCAACAGTTTTAACTGATACTAGGTGGTTTTCTTCTATCTGTTTTCCAGCTCCAATGTTTCCCTGAGATTGATAAATGATTGAGGAGCAAGCTTTGTGGCGTCTGTTTTTGAGCTTGGGAAAGTGACCCAAAAACCAAATTATTGGTTAAATGAATTCAACAAACAATGTTCCCACATGAGAATTCAAGCGATCCCGGGTCAGGAGTGCTGGGCATTCAGAATGAGGACGATCTCCTCTCTGTCCCCAGTACTGCAGGACTGGGCCGGCTCTCCGTCCTGGAGACATGAGCATGCCTTCCATTTACCTCGGAGCCTGGATCAGCAGGGTGGGGTTCTCAGGTTGTCTCAGAAGGAGCTTCCTGTGAACCCTGGCCCTAGAGTCCCAGTGTCTCTTGGGATGTCCCACAGGTGCCTCGTTGGGACTTCCGGTTCCTGAGCTTTGAGGGGCTTTGCTTCTGCATTTCATTACAGTGATTATGTACCGAGCCCCCTCCACCAGCCCCAGATCTGGTTTCTTAGAGTCAGAAGGGAATAGATGGCACCCTTGGGTGGTTTCTTTCAGGAGGGGGTGCCCCCATTCCTTCAGATGAGCCCCCATGTGGCCATCTTTAGGGGAACAGAGAGGTGCTCCTCTATCCTGCCTGTCTTGGGGCGCCTCGAGTTCTGGGTTGGCCGAGCATGTGGGAGGCCAACCGTGAAGGAACTTGGGGTCACTTGCAGGCGTGCCTCCAGTGAAGGGGACATTCTCCTGACATTCCTGAAATCTTTGTTCTGACACTTGGGAATGGGTTCAAGGTCGGTCCTCAGACTTCAGCCATCAAAGCCCCTGGAAATCAGGATCTGCTCTAGAGGGCACCCCACACCTGCATGGAATTGTAAACACCAGGCGCAGCTTGCTCTTTGTCCACAGGGACCCTGCCCCCTCCAGGTGACCAGTGCATGAGGATCTGTCCCCTCATGGCCTGGCTTCTCCCCTGCAGGACTGGTTATTTAGGCACATTGGAAAACTTCAAGAGGACCGGGCGTGGTGGCGCACTCTTGTAATCCTAGTACTTGGGAGGCTGAGACCAGAGGATCTGGGTTCGCGGCCAGCCTCAGCTACTTAGTGAGACCCTCCACAACTTAGTGAGACCCTGTTTCAAAAATAAAGAATAAAAAATAGGGCTGGGGGTGTAGTTCAGAGGTACAATGCCCCTGGGTTCAATCCCTAGTACCGCAAAACAAAAAAAGAAAAGTTCAAGAGCTTACAAAAACTTCCCTGGCGTATACATAGAGTGTGAGGGGTGTGGGGACTGAGGAGGCCCCTGGACACCGAGGGTCCTGGGTGTGCCTCTTGGTGCCAGCCACCCACCTCAGGCCTGGCTGGGGTGGGGCGTGACATTCCTGTCCCTGCCTTCCAGGTCTCTGCGGTTTCCTTATTTGGGGCCTGTGGAGGCCCAGCCCCGAGCACAGCCTTGCCCTTCCCACCTCTGCCCAGCCCCCCAGACCCACCTCTCCTGAGACGTCAAGGTGGTTGGGTCTGAGAGCCTTTCCTCCCCTGGCTGGTGGTCAGGCCTCTCCCCAGTTCCCTGGACTTCCTCCTGGGCTCCTCATTCTTGCTGGGTCCCCACCACAAGTCAGGAGAGATGTTTATGGTTTATATTACAGATGGGTAGCTGCCTGAGGTTTGGGGAAAAAATGAAGCGAAAACAATAATGATCTAATAAACAAACTATAGTAATCAAATGATCTCTATATTAACATTTTTCCTCTGCACAAAATATTATGATTCTGTAATATTTTGCATTTTTCTAGAGCAGAGAACAGTTTGAGAATACTGCTTTAGGCCTAGGAAGATAAAGGTAATAGACTATCGAGGTATGTAAATACAAGTACATTATGATATGCACGTGCATGTGTGTGTTATATACATACATACATACATACACACATGTGCACACACATTTTATAATGTATCTGCATTTACATATTCTGTTTTATAAAAAATATCTTGTCTCAAGCAAAACATAGTCAATACCTGTGAAAGTTGAGTTTACTTTTCATGGGTTTAGAATAGCGACCTGCAGAAAAACTTTCAAACGGTGGTGAATTGGCCTGTTGATGCCGAGCCACACTCTTCTCTGCAGAAGACAGAAACTCTTCCTACTGATGCACCAGTCAGCTTAACCTTCCTGCCTTCGGGATGGACCGTGTCTGCCTCCTTGCTTCTTGTCTTGGCCCGTTTTCTGCTGCTATAACAAATAGCACAGGCCTGGGGGTTGCAGGGCAGGTCACCGCCTCTGCCGGCTATCTGGCCAGGCCTTCTGCTGCACTGTGAGGTGTTGGGGGTCCCATGGAGAGGGGGAGCAAGCCTCCAGGGTGGAGCTCCTCCTCTCCTTATAAAGCCACTGACGCCATCATGGAGGCAACCTTGTCCAGCCCCAACCACCTCCCAATACATGAACTTGGGGATGAAATTTCCAGCACATGGACTTTGGGGACACACTCAAAACACAGCTTTTGTGGTAATGAACCTTGGTGTATGGTAAAAATTCCTACATCACCTGTTCTAAGGAGAAAGAGGCCCTGCCACCTGGGTTTCCCTTACGGCTTCCAGTGGGGTGTTTCAGACATAGCATCTGTCCTTGTGAGTGTGTGTGTGAGAGGTGTGCTGCATGAGATGTGTGTTTGCATGCTGTGTGGTGTGCACAGTGTGTATGGTGTGTGTGCTGTGTGTTGTATATGGTGTGTGGTGTGCTTGGTGTGTGTCTGCATGCTGTGTGGTGTGCACAGTGTGTATGGTGTGTGTGCTGTGTGTTGTATATGCTGTGTGGTGTGCACAGTGTGTATGGTGTGTACTGTGTATTGTATATGCTGTGTGGTGTGCACAGTGTGTATGGTGTGTGTGCTGTATGTTGTATATGGTGTGTGGTGTGCCTGGTGTGTGTCTGCATGCTGTGTGGTGTGCACAGTGTGTAAGGTGTGTACTGTGTATTGTATATGCTGTGTGGTGTGCACAGTGTGTGTGCTGTGTGTTGTATATGGTGTGTGGTGTGCCTGGTGTGTGTCTGCATGCTGTGTGGTGTGCACAGTGTGTATGGTGTGTGTGCTGTGTGTTGTATATGGTGTGTGGTGTGCTTGGTGTGTTTTTTCATGCTGTCTGGTATGTGCAGTGCATGTGGTATGTGTGGTATGCTTGGTGTGTAGAGTATATGTGGTGTGTGTTTGTGTGTTGTGTGTGCCCCGACTCTCTGCATCTGGGGCTTGGGCGTCCTGCGCTGGCCCATGTGAGGAGGTAGAGGTGACAGGTGAAGGGGTCTGGTGGGACCTTCTCTCTCGGGGACTTGGCAGCTCTTGGGGGCCAGGCCCCGCCACAGTGGCAGATTCTCTGGGGCTTTCCTGTCCCCCATGGTCTTGTGCTCCCTGCAGCGTGGGGCTGGGTGCCCTGCCCAGGACTTGGCAGTGGGGCCTAATGGGGTCGAGCATGGAGCCGTGCCAGCGGCTTGTACTGTCACTTGTGTGTGTGAAAGTCCCCGCGGAGCCTGGTGCTGACGACCCCCGAGCAGGGTAGGAGCCCCTGGGAGGGGACTTCCTGGACAGGTCAGGACCCTTTCACCTCCAGCTACCAGCAGCATTCCCTCGATGGCCGAGAGGTGCCCTAAACCCCACGCCGCCATGCTAGGAACACGTCGGGTCCCTTCTTCCTGCGTACCTGTGTCCACCCCGAGCAGGAAGAAAGGTAGAGGTGCCCTACACACCACCCCTCCATGCCAGGGACACACCAGGCCCCTTTCTCCTGTGTACGTGTGTCCACCGTGAGAGCCTCCTGTTCTAACTGCACGTGGCCCCCTGCTAAGGCCCTCCACTGCCATTTCTCCAGCCCGGGATCGCTCGCACGCCCCACCTCCTCTGCATCTGGCCAGCAGCATCTGTTTTGCTACTAAACACATTTTTGCTCCCCGGCAGGCCTCCCTCTTCCAGTGGGGATGGTGAGAGGGTTTTAAGTTAGGCTGGGTCAAGTAGAGATAAAGCCGTCCACCTGTATCCCACAGAGCCCAGTGTTGAGCACGGTGCTAGACAGTCAGGGGTGGGGGCGTGAATCCCAGATGGCCAGCAGTCATCTCTGGGGGTCTGTTGCTGGGCTTGGGCCTCCACAGAAGAACCAGGATTCCCGAAGGGCTTACCAGGTGTGATAGTTAATCTAATTTGTCAACTTGACCGGATCAAGACACACCCAAGATCATGTGACTTTGGGTGTGTAACAGCAAATTAAACAGAAAGTCCTGCCCCTAAATGTAGGCAGCAGGGTTCTGATAGGTGCAGGACTTAGATAAAAGAAGGAGAAGCCGCGTAGGGGGATGCGCGACTCTTTCCAAAGAAAACGCATCTGCTCTCGTCTGAGATTGTCGGCCTCCAGCTTTGCCGTTTCTTTGAAGAGCTTCTTGATCTTCTGCTCTCATCTGAGATCATCGGCCTCCAGCCCTTCGAACTGAAACTTCACCATCGTTTCTCCGAAGAGCTTCCTGAGCTTCACATCTTGGACTGGGACTGAATTAGTGGTTGCTCTGATCCTAAGACTCCAGCTCTTAGACAGCTCGACCAGCTACTGGTTCCTCTGACTCTCCATGTGCAGTCGGAACTCGGGACTACATTGCTTCAAACTGTAAGCCCATCTGATAAATCCCTTTTTCCATATACTCATTCTGTGAATTCTGTTAGTCTAGTGAACCCTGACCAATACACCAGGAACTCAGGCTCAGCCTTGACCCTATCCGGAGCCTTGGATGGTGGATGTCAGGGACACAAGGCAGGGCACAATTGGAAGTCATCTGAGGCTCTGAGGATCAGCAAGAGGAATGAAGTTGCCATGATGTTTAAAGCCCCTTCAGACCTGCCTTCCGCAGGGACTGTGTGGTGTCCACAGCCCTGTGGGTGGGGTGCTGGGCTGTGCAGCCCAGGAAGAAGGGCCCAGAAAGTGGGTGCTGGCCAGGTATCTCTCTGGCCAGCTGTGCTGTCAACAGCCCAAATGCCCGAGTTTCTGTACAGTGAGAAATCAATTGCAGGGGAGAGGAAACAGGAAAATTTCTTTTTAAATGCTTCAAATCTCCTGGGTTGTGTTGTACAATGAAATGAATACATGAACTGCCCGGCAAATATGTCTTTCAATTTCTCAGAATTGTTGTTTAGTAAGAATAAAGCTTCGATCAGCTGGGATTTTAGAACTTCAGCAGTTCAAATGAACTGAAGCTTAGGACCATTTTCAAATTTTCAAGTCTTGCAAGTAAAAGGCAAAGAAACTCAAAGTTTGCAATATTACTTTCAAAATAATTTTATTGTCACGGATTCCAAAAAATACATATAGAGCATAACATGGGAAATATTGTTTTATTCCAAAATTTTGTGTTATTCAATAAATAAGTTTATCTTTATATGGTATGTTGTTCTGGTACATAATAGTTGGATGAATAGAATGGCCACTTTTACAACGAGCAGAATTTACATATGATTTTCCATCAGCATGAAATGTCGAAGCAGAACTAATTTTAGATTAGTTACCTATTCCTATGTGTTTAAGAGTATTATCAAAATTAATGTGTATATCCTCATACTAAAACCATTGTAGTTTCTGTCAGAGGACCCATCACAGGGTTACTTTATGGAAAACTTGCTTCTTGTAGGGGTACAGGTTTTATATAAATAAGCAAACCAACAAGTATTTTTCTGCCCTTCAAGTGGGTCTCAGAGCAAATTGAAGATACACATGTGGGCTCTTGGATATTTGCCAATAAAATTTTGAGCTCAGATAAAAAGTTTCAAATATTCACCTTCCCGACTTTTGAAATACGGCTTTTTAATAGACCTTCTTTGTTATGAGACTGAAAAAAAATTTAATTGGAGGTTTTTCCAAAATTTCATGAGAAACCTCTTGTTATTTTTCAGTTTGGGTTGATCACTGGAAGTACAAATTTCAGGGAACAGGTGGATCCAGTTAGCAAATATTAAAGATCTGTGGGTTAAGGGCACAAATAATCTAAAATTCTGACATCAATATTTTATCATTTCTAGTAGAATCAATATTAGATAAAGAAGTCCTGCCTTAATACAGCTTAGGGATGACTATTTTTTTTTCAGTACTGGGGATTGAACCCAGGGGCATTCTACCTCTGAGCTACCCCCCCCAGCCCTATTTTATTTTTTATTTTGAAGCAGGGCCTCGCGGTGGGGCACAGCACAGTCTACAGCTGGGCGCCCTACAGGGACTGAGTGAGGACCACGGAGAGAAGGAGAGGAGGAGGCACCTTTACAGTTTTAAAACTTGGAGACCCAGTATCTCATTAATGCCAAAGTTCTGCTTATTCTTGGTTTGTAATTGGTCCCCTTGTCCCCTGATTCAAATAAACCCGTCTCCATTGCTTGGCCTCCCACCACCTGCTAGGATGCACTCTGGTTTAATTCACACGTGGGCTCCGGCCAGGAGAACTGTCCACCACAGATTCTCCACAAATCAACACTTTGTTCAGTTTTCCTTTTAACAAAAACCTTGCGCAGCCCCTGTGAGCGCTCCCAAGGGGTCTCTGGGCCTCGTTCCTCTGAATCCCTCTCTGGCTGGTTGTTCTCTTCAATACCCCTTTACCCTGTGGGGTAACTGCGATGGAGGCGGGACCCTGTGACTGGTCTGGGGTTTTAGGCCCAAATGGGGACGCAGGCTTTCCCGCTTAGCTTTCACCTTGTCAAGAAGATGCGAGCTTTGTTAGAGCTCAAACTCTTCCCTATGAACTGTCTCATGAATTATTTCATGGTATCCAGCTCGCGAGGAAAACGTGTGCACATATTCAAAACATTTTAAGTGCAAGTGTGCTTTGGTTTTTAAAACACCCTGCACCCTTTAAATGTGCAGTGTCCTGTGGACATCAGCAACTTGCTGGATGACACCTGAAGTGGCAGGATGGCAGGGTGGCCTCTACACTGTCTGGCCTCCAGAGGACAAGTGATGAGGGCCATCCATCAGGCCACTATCAAGTTGAAGTCAGTGGCCTTATTAAAACAAAAAGAGCAATCCGACACCCCGGAAACTGCACACAACACACACAGTTTGAACAAAAGGCCTGCGGTCGTCACCCACACTCTTGAAGTGGCTTCCTCTGGGGAAGGTGGAGGACTAGAGGGAAGGAAATGGGCTCAGGTGTGTGCCTTGTAAAACAAGAATTAGAACCAGGTGTGCTCTAATCCCAGTGCTTGGGAGGCTGAGACAGGAGGATTGCAGGTTTGTGGGCAGCCTCAGCAACCTGCGAGACCCTCAGCAACTTAGTGAGACGCTGTTTCAAAATAAAGAATAAAAAATCAGGCTGGGGGTGGAGCTCAGATGTAGAATGCCCCTGAGTTCAATCCCCAGTACTACAAAAATAAATAAATAAAATAAAACAAAGATTAGGAGAACTTTTGAGATGGTGTGAACCAAATAGGAAGTGGAGTGTGCTGGGCGGCCTTCCAAAGTGGCCCCAATGGCCCGGGGGCCCCTGCTGTTGGGGAGGGCTGCCCCGCCCAGCTTCTAATGCGCAGCACGCCCGGCCTGCATCCTCTAACGTGGACATGTAGGCAGGCTCCCTTTATTCTGATGGCTAACTTATTTGGCCTCAATTCTACCATTTGTTTATTTATTTTTTATATTACTATTTTTATACTTTCATGAAAATATACAGCAAAGTTGAAAGAGTTCATAATTTTGAAATAACCCTAATATCTCCATTACTTTGATTCTATTCTTAACCTTTGACTGCACTTGCTTTATGATCTTTCCAACATCCATCTGTGTTTGATGCCTATCCAAGTATATACAGACTTCTGCCTGGTTCCTCTCACATTTCAGCTTGCCCATCGTGATCTAGAGTTCAGTACTGGCTCACATTTTTCCTTTGGAGGCAAATATGATATATGACAAAATGTGGAGACGGGATTCTTTCACCTAGCGATATGCATTTAAGTTCCCTCCATGTCTTTTCATAGCTCGACAGTGCGTCTAACTTCAGCACAGAACAACATCTCATCGTCAGGGCGCACCAGCATTTACCCACTCGACTGCTGAAGCAGCTCCTCTTGCTGGCTTCCTAGTTTTGCAATTATGGATAAAGCTGCCATAAACACCCGTGTGCAGGTGTCTGTGTGGACACGAGTTTTCAAGTCACCTGGTCATCTACCCAGGTGCACGCTATGGGATCATAGGGCAGCGGCATTTCAGTTTTATAAGAAGCCCCATGCTGCTGCGCACAGCGGCCAGGCCTCCTACATCCCCCCCGCAGCGAGTGGGCTCCCGTGGCTGCTCGTCCTCACCAGCACCTGGCGTCCTCAGGGTTCTGGATTCTGGCCCTCTGAGTGGTGGGTGGTGGTTAAGCTTTGTTTTTGAATCGTGGTATCTAACCATGTAGATGATGACGTCAGGGGTGTATTGGATTGAAGTCACCGACACGCGTTCTCCATTTGTGAAACAGTTATATTCCCTTTCCTCCTCTTTCTTAGCTTCTTTTGGAGCAAGTGTCTTTGTCCCCCTCTGCTCATTGGTTTGCCGCTTGTCCATTCCTGGATGTTATTTTAGTGGTCACACGGCCTGCAGAACTCGGGGTGCCTCTTTGACTTTGTAAAGTCCAGCGCGCGAGGCCACTTTGCTGCTTCTATTCCATGACTCCCCTGCTCCCTGTGGAGCGTGTGCAGGAGCAGCTGCATCGTCCCTCCATGTCTGCTTGCTGGGAGAAGGGAGCGTGTCCTAGTTCCCCTGACACCGGATTCTTGCCAGGAGTTCAGTCGATTCTGCATCTTGGTGTAAAGAAAGCTGCGATCCTTGATCCTTCCAGTAGCCCGATGGCCTGTCGGAAGCAGCTGTCTTCACCTTTATTTGACAGACAGGGAAGCTGAGGCAGAAAGGATTTGTCCTGGCCACACAGCCAGCGGCTCTTCAGGCTGAATCCTGGGTGCCTCTGCTCTCAGACAGCCCACCCAGCCCTGGGACCTCTTCTCTCTCATTTCCACCTCACCTCTGGGAAGTCCGGCTCAGACAGGGACGTATGAAAAGCTGGAAAGATGCCCCGATTTGCTGGAGGGGTGGACGCTCTCCTCCTGTTTGTCTCCATTCAGACAGCAGGGTGCCCGCCCAGCGGGATGGACATCAGTTTTACCTGTCAGCTTGGCAGGCTGCAGCTGAAGTTATTTACCCACATACTCATCGAGGTGCTGTGTGGGTGTCTGTCCCTGGGATTAAGTCCACAATCGACTGACTTTAATAAAGGAGACTATCTATTGTGTATGATCTGGTGGACTGATCTGATAGGTGGAAGTCCTCATAGGCAGCACCCGGGCTCCCTGATCTAGAAGCTTCACTGAACAGCAGGGCAGCCCTTCTTGCTGGTCTGCCCTTCAGCTTTTAGATCTGCTTGGCTAGGTCCAAGAGTCAATTCCTTGCAATAAACATTTCCAGGAGTCCATGCACATCTCCAGCTGGTTGAGCCTGGGCTGACACAGCGGGAAGGGGAGCAAGTCCTGCCGGGAGTGGAGGGAAGGCTATGTTTGCTACGGATCTGTTTGGACAAGCACCAAGTGCAAACAGACAGAGCCTGTGGGGACAGTAATGGGGTGCAGGGCTGGCTCTGGGCGAAGCCAACTGCTGAATAGAAATGAGTTTCCTCAGTGCCTGTGCCCTCCCTCCAGTCCAGCCCTTCTGCCATATTGCTTCCTCCCACCAGTGGGCAGGTTAGGGGCTCATGCCACCTCAGGATATGCTTGAGCAGAGAGATAGTCATCGGAGCCTGTGATCTGGTGTCTGTTCACTAAGGGAGGCAGGGAACGGGGCCTGTGATTGGATGTCTCCCTAAGGGAAGCAGGGAGCAGAACCTGTGATTGGACGTCTCACTAAATGAGAATATGGGCACGGAGCCTGTGATTGGACGTCTCACTAAATGAGAATATGGGCACGGAGCCTGTGATTGGACGTCTCACTAAATGAGAATATGGGCACGGAGCCTGTGATTGGATGTCTCACTAAATGAGAATATGGGCACGGAGCCTGTGATTGGACGTCTCACTAAGGGGAAGCAGTGAGCGGAGCCTGTGATTGGACGTCTCACTAAGGGGAAGCAGGGAGTGGAGCCTGTGATTGGACGTCTCACTAAGGGGAAGCAGTGAGCGGAGCCTGTGATTGGACGTCTCACTAAGGGGAAGCAGTGAGCGGAGCCTGTGATTGGACGTCTCACTAAGGGAGAAGCAGTGAGTGGAGCGGCTGTGCTGATGTTTCCCAAAGGTGTTATCATCTTCTTTTCAAGAGAAGTTGCAACTTTCCTGCCGAGAGTTTCATTTCATTTTCCATCTGTTTTAAAGAAGACCACACAGAGACTTCATGGAGGAGGTGAAGTGTGAACTGGGTTTCTGGACGGCTGGAGGCCCGGCCAGGGCGGGCAGGCGAGGGGTGAGGGACGGTGCATTGGCGCCAGGCACGTGCAGGAACTCTGAAACCTGTGGTGCTATTGCTTTGAGGTTTGGGCCGGCTGGATGCCCAGACCCAGCACCAGGGTGACACCTGTCTCCTCTGCTAGCTGTAGGATCAGGGGCCAGGGCATCTCCCAGGCACAGCCATGAGTAGATCACTGGAGCTCCTCAGGGGAACAACTAACGCTTAATTTCTCCATTGGCCAAATCTGGAATCGGCCAGTATCGATTGAATGCACCGTATGGAATGTCTTGACGGACAGAATGGACTGTGACACGGCTCCTGGAAATGTCACCATTGGCATGTGACAAATGAGCCATCAAACACAAAAATAGACAGAGGGTAGGCAATTGTGCTCTAGCACTAACCTAACCGCGGTGTGGTTCGATACAAATCATGTCTGTGGAGAGTAAGCACACGCTCCCCACATAGTCTGCGGGTGAATGTTGAAGATGTGAGGAGTTTAATAACCACACTGCTCAGGGGTTCTTTAAAAGGCCACCCTCTTAGCTAAGTGCCACATGCTTCTGGGTCCGGCAAATCTCACTGAAGTTTCAAATCCCTGGAGCCGACCAGGATCCACCTTATCCTGTCCTCTTCCGGCCTGGGAAGCGCTCCCCTCTGCCCCGGGGACCCTTGCAGGAGGCTGGGGTGGGAGTGGCAGGCTTGGGTGTGTGTTCTGCTGGGCAGGACCGGCCCCACTTCTGGGGATTTTCCAAGGCTCTCTGGAGGCTGTCTTTGCACGCCCTGCCTTCCTGCCTCTCTAACACCTGGTGCTGCCGGAGGCGGCACCCAGTGATCAGAGGCCGGGCTCTCCTGCTTCTCATCTGTCATCGCTGCCTCCGACTGCTCAGCTTCCCTCGCCTGGCCCTCCCGAGCCCAGCCCGCACCCTTACTGGTTTACAGTTCAAACAGACTCGCCCTTCTCTCCCCCCCTCTTCTGCAACTTTTCCTCCTGCCCCCTCTCGCCCTGGAGCCAGCCTGGAGGCCCCCGCAGATCCAGGTGGCTCTGGGTATACTTAATTGCCCAAACATGAAGTGAAAAACGGAATCAGAGATTTCTTCATCAGCCCCGCCCCCTCCCCTGAGTGGGCTGTGTCCCCAGCCCAAGACAATCTGCCATCCCCACTCGGGATCAGGCCTGCCGATCTCCTTTAATGTGGGGACAACTGTCAGGATCATAGAACAAAGCGGTTCATGACTGTGCTTTCTCGAAGGGCTCCTCTGTCCTCAGCCAGGATGAGTCTAGGAGGGCTTTTTCTTTGCTTACTTGTAGAAGACATCTTCATCACAGCCTTGGAGAGGAACCACCACTATGACTCATCTCTCAGTGCAGCAAAAACAGTGCTCGGAAAGTCTGTGTATGTGTTCCTAGATCAAAAGTACCTTGTACAATATGGTTTTTATCTCGCTGGGAAATTTGAGTCTTCAAAGTGTCCTTATTCCTCAGCAGTTGATGCTGCAATGCTGGTTTTTTTGGTGCAAGATCTGACCTGGATCCCAGACGATTGCAGTTGTAGAACTCTGCACTCTCTTTAATCAGGACCCTAATGTTTCCCCCGTGGTGTCCTCTATTTTAAGCTAAAATGCCCTTGGGAAAAAACCTTTCTTCCCCGCGGGACTCAGAGACAAGCTTTGTATGGGAACCCGTTGTACATAAAATGCTTCACCTGGCTCAGCATTGGTCAATACCGCCTGCAAAACAGTCTCTTTCCAAGGGTCACAGCAACCACGGGCCAGCTCTCCGGGTCCCCTACTTGGTGTCCCGAGTGCAGAATGGGTCCTTAGATCTCTAGTGTGCTTTCCTCAACGCATCAGGCTTTTCCAGCCAGTGACCCCTGAAGAAACGGCTGCTGTTAGCTCTGGCTATGTCACCACAGGTCGCTTTGGGTTTTCATCCTTTTAATACGAAGAGCGCTTTGGAGTTTTGTTATCTAGAAGGGGCTGAGAAGAGGCTGGGCCACAGTAGTGTGAGGTCAGTGCTGGGTATGGTTTTAAAAATATGTGTTAGTGTCTCATTCCCAGCTGTTGACTACAGAATTAGCTTTGCCAGAATTAATTATGGGTGCGTTATATTAACGCCTCCTTTAACATTCCTTCAGAAGTGCTATTTTATTGCCCCTGCAACATTCAGACTGGTCACAGATAATTCTCTAATGGGAAAAATGTTGTCATGCTAATTGCTCCCAAGTGAAATCGGGCGCATGTCCCCTGGATAAGTTGACTGTGTTTGCTGCCAGGGACAGGGCAGTACGAGAATACAGAGTCACGGCTGAGTTTAGTAAGTCCACGGGGCACATGGTTGAAAACCCCAGCACACGGCTGTGGCGTACAGCTGGCTCTCAGCAAGCAGCGGATGAGGGCGCACTCCTTCCCCAGACATGTCAGACCACAGGGCTGGCGGGGCTCCCTCAGAGGGTGTGAGGATCAGTCTCCCACCCCGCAAGCCCTCGGTGGAGCCACCACTGCGTTCCCTTCTCTTTAGGAAATGGGGTCCACGTTCCCAGGTTCTGTGGACCAGAGGGGACACGTGCGTGCTTCCGACAGGCCCCGGCTCTGTGCCAGCCACCCCCTCCCGTCGGGGTGAGCACAGGCAGGCCTCCTCGTTGCTCTATGTTGCAGCTTTCTTTCTGGCTCAGAAACACCCTTTAGATTGTGAGGTTGCAATGTGGCCTGGCTTCTTCATCCGCTGACGCAAATTCTAGGGCGGGTAAGTGCCCTGTGAGGCATAGCTATGTCTTTCGCCAGGACTTTGTCTCTGGAGTCCCCTCTCTCAAATTCGGGAACTTTTCTGTGTTCCCAGGCTGATTTTCAAGGCCCTAATCATGTGCACAATTTGTTGTCTTTGAAGCTTTGTAAGGCGCACATGATTTGGAGGGCCCTGAGTACCCTGAGCAGCTATGCATGGAAGGCTCTGTGTGCTGAGCATCCGAGGGGCTGGGGCCTACCGAGTGTCAGTTCTGTCCCCAGCTAGCTGTGGACCCAAGTCTTAGTAACCTCTCTGTGGTGGGGCTAAGAGAGCCCATGTTCTGGAAAGGAGTGCCTGCTCACATGGGGCAGCAGTACTGTCTGTGCTGCTGCAGGGCCCAGGCTGCCCCGTTCTAGGATGCCCACCATCTGGGGCTCCCAGGCATAGGATTGTGTATGCAGGAAAAGAGTTTACCAGATGCGCCCCGACAAGGGATGTGAGCAGAGCTCTCTCCTTGGGCTGTGAGGCTCGAGGCAGCTCTGTGTCCTGTTCACTGTGGCATTGCTAGTGGGATGTGTTATTTAGACAGAGGTCTAGCTATTTAGCATAGTGCTGGGAAATGGTGGTGATCTCATTGAAGGGTTGGTACTGATTTTCTGTACTGTGCCCTTGGGAAAAGATTGGGAGAATCGCGTTGAGGTCTTCAATGTGGCAGGATCCTTACTGCTTCCTGTGTGTGTGGGGGGGGGGGGGGGAGAATCACTTCTTGCTTCTCTGTTTCAGGGCTCGGAGTGTAGCTCAGTGGTAGAGTGGTTGCCTAGCATGCGTGAGGACCTGAGTTCAATCCCTGGTACTGCAACAACAACAAAATAACAACAGAAAATTACCCACAAGACTCTGAAAGTGCTGGGTCGGAGCAGGAACAGCTAGAGAGGCCATACCACATCCACATAGTGTCTGCGGGTGGAGCTTTCCGAGGAACTTTAAACATCACGGGAAAGTGGTGCAGTTCTTCTGCTTCATTATCCTTGTTATTATTACCGTTGTCGTCATCTTGGTTTGCACACAAGGCCCTCAGCAGTGTCGGGAATCGTGAATGAGCTGCAGCAGGCTCCCGCCGCCCCTGGCTGCTTTGCATCTCCTGATGGCCCCTGGCAGGCCAGGTCGCGGGGTGAGCGGTGTGTCGGGATGGAGAAGAGGCACCATGGATGATCGCTTCATGATTTTCAAGCACGGGCATCCATGTAGATCTCAGGAATATGCAAAGAGAGCTGAGCCTTGCATACCAATGTTCCCATGAATGACAACCCGACAGCAGGTTCCACTGAATCCCAGCCAGCCTGGAAAATATGGCTTCCTCGGGACTGCCCCACTGTCCCCGTGAAGGAAGCCCACAGCAGCTATGAAATGATACCTCGCCATCTAGAAACTTGTGATCAGGGGTCTCTCCCAGGGCTCGGCCTTGCGTCTGAGAACCCCCAGGATGCTCCGTGGGGTTTCTGGTGGAGCCTGGTGGGGGGAGACAAGGCTAGACCTCACAGAGCCCCAGTGCCTCCCCCTAGCCTCCTGACCAGCACATGCCTGGAACTGGTGCCCCCCGGAGCCAGGGTGACTGAGTGTGCCGTGAACCCCACAGGTGAAGGGGCCCAAAGTGAAGCCCGTATTGTGTAAGGTTGATTTCTAGGAATTGCACTGTGCTCTTTTGACTGAAGACCATCATTCTGGCTTGGGTGGGGGCTGGGACCCGGCCTCTCTGTGCACGCTCCGCCCCCACAGCAGGCATCACATGCAGAACCTGCGGCCATAGACCAGGGGAAGGCTGGCGGCTGCCCGTGCTTTCCTGCTGCTGGGGGCGAAAATGATATAACCCCCCAGCCAGGCAGAGGTGTCCAGAGAAAAACACAAGTGTACTGTTAAGGAAACTCTGGGAAAAAACACCGATCTAGTAGGAGAAAATAGTTAATTCATGAAAACATGCTGTACCAGAGTTTGGAATTAAGACAACTTAAGAAATGCTGCATTAGGAAGTAGGAATAATCCCTGTACAGTATGATTTTTACATTTTACTTTATTTAGGCCCTTGTTCACATTTCGATTATTGAAGTAACTCCAGTCCGTGGATGGTCTGGTCTTGGACAGAACCATCCGCTCCACCTTGCATCAGCCACGCATGCGTCCCTGAGCCCCCAACAAGCTTGGCTCGGCTGCCTTGCTTGGGCACAAGGGTCCGCCCCCTGGAGGGTCCTCCCCATCTCTGTCTGTTATCTGTCTATCTATGCATCCATCTATCTATCATCAATCTATCAATCTCTGTATCTATCATCTATCATCAATCCATCTATAGACCTATTGATCTATGTATCTATCATCTCTCTTTTATTGATTTATATATCTATCACCCATCCACTGATTTATCAATCATCTATCTCTATTATCTGTGATCTACCTCTCTATCATCCATCTGCTATCTATTGTCTGATCTATCATCTATCTATTATCTATCATCTATCTATCTATCTATCTATCTAATATCTATCTATCATCTATCTATCTATCATCTATATCTATCCATCCTCTATCATCTGCCTCTATTATCTTTTTTTTTTTGTGGTACCAGGGATTGAATCCAGGGGCATTCTACCTCTGGGCTACACCCCCAGCCCTATTTTTTATTCTTTATTTTGAAACAGGGTCTCACTGAGTTGCAGAGGGCCTCACTAAGTAGCTGAGGCTGGCCGCGAACCCGGATCCTCCTGTCTCAGCCTCCCCAGTACTGGGATTGCAAGTGTGTGCCACCACGCCCAGCTCTCTATTATCTATGTTATCTATCCTCTGTCATCTATCTTTTGTCTGTCTGTCTATCTATCTACTTATTGTCCGTCTAATCTTCAGGGTCCACATCACAGGATTCCCCACACACTCCATAAACTGTTTCTCAGTTCCATAGTGTTCCTTTTGTGTTCTGAGCTCACACAGCACCCAGCATTCTGTGATTTTTTTTAAGAATATTTGTCCATTGGCACATTTTCTCTATCCCAACTGGATTAAAAAAGAAACCAGACTAAGTTATTAAAGTATAACTTACATATAAAAAAGTATACTTTTACAAAGTAAACATACCACATTTCACAAAACCTCATCTCTTTAGCAATTAAGCTCCCCCACGGGCCCCAGCGACTGCTTCCCTGCAAGTGGCACTGCAGCCTGATGTCTCACCCACACCTGGCCATGCCTGGTTTTGAACTTTGTGTAAAAGGAATTGTGTAGGATGCAATCTTTTCTGTCTGGCTTCTTTCCCTTAAAATTATGTTACTGAACACCACCCTCACTTTTGTGCAGTTACTTCCTTTAAATTCCTGCACTGTGTGTGTGTGTGTGTGTGTGTGTGTGTGTGTGTGTGTGTATTTCATTGCACAAATGTGCTACCATTATTTTACCATCCTGCTGTTGACAGACATTTAGATGGCTTCCCTCTGGGACTTATGAAGGACATCTCCAGGAGCATCCCTGCACACATCTTCCGTAAGAGCTCTCACACGGGCCTGCTGGGCTCGTTCCTAGGTGGGAGCTGCCGGGTTGCTTGGCTGTGCACGTTCAGTGTCAGCTTTCTGATGTGGTCTCACCCTGGTTTCTTCTCATGGTCATGGGGCAAGGCCAGCTCATCTCCTCCCCAGCCTTGGTCGCCCGCCTCCTTTCGTTGTTTGTTTCACCTGAGCCCTGGGGTGGGTGTGCAGCGGGACCCACTGCTGGTCTCAGGCAGCACGTCCCCAGTGGCTGATGAAGCTGTTTCACATTTCCACTACTCACTCCCACTTGGGCTGCATCTTTTGTTAACTGCTTGTTTAGTCAGTGGCCAATGGGCCATTTAGATATATGTCTTTTTCCTATTGGTTCAGAGAGAAATTATTAAAATATAATCGAAATTGTTTTATATTTTGTACTGGTTAGTCAGCTACACATAGAAACTGCTCTCCTCTGTGGCCGACCCTCTCACTTTGTGAATGGGTCCTTTGGTGAAAACCAGCTCTTAATTTGCAATGTTTTTGCTAACAGCTTAGCGCCTTTTGTGTCCTCCTTAAGTAATCTTTGCATAGCCCCCAAATCATGGAAAACTGTTATCTTTTGCAAGCTTTATTTATTTTTATTTACTTATTAAATCTTTACATTTAAATTTAATCTTTACTTATTAAATCTTTTACATTTAGGTCATGTGGCAAAACACCTGAGAAAACCAACGTCAAGGAGCAATGGTTATTCCAATTCACGGTTTCCGCTCATGGTCACCTGGCTCAGGTGGGTGGTTTCCGCTCATGGTCACCTGGCTCAGGTGGGTGGTTTCCGCTCATGGTCACCTGGCTCAGGTGGGTGGTTTCCGCTCATGGTCACCTGGCTCAGGTGGGT